>KN835338.1:0-47286 GCA_000827255.1 Suillus luteus UH-Slu-Lm8-n1
GAACATGTGATCTGAAGTTGCCGTTTATATCTATAAAAACCTTCTTCTCACCGGTTTCCTGATGTTCAGGCTGAGAGAACTCGGACTCGGAACTTACTACACATCGCTGTTGTCTGAACTTAGGCCGTGAGCCTGACCTTAAGTCGGTGACACCTACATCTTGCTGTAGTCCGGTGTTGCAGGCCTCAATTTGCTATTGGCCATATCCTTACAGATCACGATGAATGACTACAAGGCTTCGAAGGAGGCTTTTGTCTCTGGAATGACTGGTTCGACAGTATTGCATGTAAATATGATAAGCAGCGTTGCATTGGTGTGTATCCCTACGTGTCTTTCCACTTGAGCAAGCTGACCATCTTCAGTCCTCAATCGCACTTCACTCTGCACTGCGTTCGCGTGTTCAAGCATTTGGGTCCGCATATTTCTTGGCAGAGTTTGTAATACTTGCCTTGCCTCTGTTATTGTCTATGACCTTATTCGCGGAAGCTCCTGGCGCACTCTCTCTCCTCCTACTCGTACCAATGCTTGTATTGCTCCTTCTTCCCCCTCTCGAAAGAGGTACGCCTTTGCCGGCTGAAATTCGGGATGAAGTTACTTCGCCAAATGGAAGAAGTCGAGCAGAGACCCCACCAACGCACTTATCTCGGTCCCTTAGACCCTTACCCGCTCTGACCACCTACCGTGCTCACATGATGTTAATGACAATTCTGTCCATACTCGCTGTTGATTTTCCAGTATTCCCCCGTTTTCTAGCAAAGTGTGAGACGTATGGTGTTTCTTTGGTGCGTCCAGAATAAGTCATATTATTCAACTTTCACACAATTTCACTCATAGATGGACATCGGCGTTGGCTCGTTTGTATTCTCTCAAGGCGTGGTGTCTGCAATTCCAATCATCAAAGACATATCTTACCTCCAGGCTCCAATCCTTCCTAAACTGAAGTCCGTCTCTCGTAGAATGATACCCATCATTGTGTTAGGCATTCTGCGCGTCGTGCTCGTGAAAGGCACTGAATATCCTGTAGGGTCTTGCATAGGTTTCATGCCACGCCCACCGCTTAATGGCTGCGACAGGAACATGTGACAGAGTACGGCGTACACTGGAATTTCTTCCTCACACTTGCGCTTTTGCCTATCATCGAGGTCTTGTTGCATCCCATCATCTTGCATATCCCCGTTGCCCTACTGGGTCTCTGGATTGGAGTTTGTAAGTAATAATCAGACTGCCGAAAGAAACCTGAATCAGATGCCTGTCAATAGTGCATCAATTCGCGCTGTCATCTGGAGGAATGAAGGACTTTCTGCTCAACGGCTCACGGAGCAACATTATTTTCGCGAACAAAGAAGGCTTGCTCTCCTTGCTGGGTATTTCTTGTCATTCTTGTAGGATGTACGGCTTCTAATCCCTCTCCGCTAGGCTATGTTTCGATCCACATACTCGGCCTGTCTTTGGGAACTGTCATACTTCCACCCTCCCCTTCGTTCTTTCGGAAGCAGCAGCAGCAGTTACTCGACGGGCCGTCCTCTTACCAACCTAGTAAACTTGATCCTTCAGCACCCAGACAGAACGCAAAGATCATCATCGAGTTGCTGTCGTATTCAGTAGTTTGGTGGATGCTTCTGGCCTTCGTGAGGCTTGGATTAGAAGTTTCGAGAAGAATGGTTTGTCATTTTTTGCGTGTACAATTTCATGTAAAAGTCTTATGTGAAATGATCCCTAGGCAAACATCTCATATGTCCTTTGGGTTGCAGCTTACAATACCTCCTTCATCCTTGGCTACATTGCACTCGACATGGTGTTCTTTCCCACCCGAACGTCAAAGATTCGAGATCCAACTGATCCTTCGGGAAAACGGCTCCTCGTTGAGGAAAAGGGGCCGAAGAGCAGCGCGCCTGCGCTGTTGGAGGCTATCAACAAGAATGCATTCATCTTGTTCTTGCTGGTTCGTCTTGCTTACATCACTTGCATTTGGCGTCCTGACAATCGATACTCAGTCAAATGTGGCCACCGGTTTGATCAATCTCAATATACAGACTATGTTCGTGAGTGACATGAAAGCGATGTGCTTATTGTGTGCATACTCTATGGGCATGTGTGTTTTTGCGTGGCTTTGTAGAAGGAAACGGTTATGGAAGATGTGAGGTTATCTCAAAATTTATCAAATACCATACATTCCCGAACTGTTCTTACACTTGAGCTTCTACCAGTTGATACTATCGTAAGACGTTTGTTTGAATTTTTCCACTGGTTCAGTTTTCAGTCCATTACGCCTCAAGCTGACAGCTTACTGTGGTCGTTCGGAGTGCGAACGCGGTACAGTACATGTGAGGCATGAGCTCTTGGTTGTATGAATTCTGTCACGCATCACGCTATCTTCATGTACATAAAACAGTTCGCTATATCACAAGCAGAGATGTAGATTTCGAAGTTTGACTCTACTTGATTGAACGTCTCAGAGCAACGTTTGCTCACTGCTCCAACACGCCATCATTAGGCATCTAACCAGAATCACGACGTGTGCTCCAAAATCCACTCTTTAGACGGAGTGAAGCTGTTCCTTACGAACAACCTGCGAGAAAATCTCCAAAGCTGCTTGGGGCTGGAAGGCAGCCTAGCAATGTCATAACAAATATCAGCGGATATCAGCATCCCCAGGAATCAACTGACCACTTCGTGTCCGGCACCATACACCCGTCTAAAACGTAAAATGATGAGATATCTTTCTCGTTAACAAGCTGAGATGAAAAAAAAGACTTACGCAAAGGAGAAGTTGTCAACGTTCTGCACGGCCGCAACAGGCGTGCCATTGATCGTCATATTGGTGAATGGAGTATTGTGGAGCGTCTCGTTGCCATACCAATCCATTGCTAGAACTGACGCATGGCCCTATTAGCCAGAATAATTCAGTGACACTAGCAGCAAAATACGCGACAGCCTACCCCAAGCCAGTTGCAACTAAAGTCAATGAGAAGCGTCAGCATCATGATATGAAGGATCATCACAGCACAAAAACGGACTTCATGTCAGCATCTCCAGCCTGTTCTTCCCTGGTAAATTAGCAGACAATGAAGCAGTAACTAAGCACGCACCCAAATCAGAATCTTCATCCCAGAGTTAACCAGAGCTGATAGCTGGGGTAGCCATGTTCTAGCGTCCTTTGACAGGAAGACAGATTTAGCACTCGAGGAAAGAAGTTGGACAATAACATACGTCGCCTGTCTTTACAAATTGCTCGTAGGGTGCGGCTGGGCATTCCTCGTATCTTACCTGAGCGCCGATCTTCTTCATGACATCTTCTTTGCGCAAATAATACATATAGTATTCAGGGGGGAATAAAGCTGATGAGTTTTGACGTATATCATAGCTATCATAATCGCCCACGGCAGGGACGAAGACATTGTCGATCTGAAAGAGTTCGGTGACGTCCACACATATAGTATCGACATGTTACTCACGCAGTAATTATCGGCATCCCGGCAAATCTTGTTTGATTGAGTGGAATCTCCAGCAGCGTAACAGGCATTCTCTTGCGCTACGCAACCATCAGGACCGTAAAGGAAGTCTGAAATGTTCTTGAGTACATCATCCGGCTGGAGCTGTCCATAACCAGGGGCATAAGTCGCAAAGTTTAAGTATGCGATGTTCTGGATGAGCGGATCATACCAGCCACTGTGAATGCTTATTCAACGAGGTATTAGTAAGTCAAGACAGCGACTTGCTTGTTGATCATCAGGGCGCTGACAACAACCGGAACAGCATCGATCTCCCCGCTAGCGATCAAGGCGTTTTGCTCTTCAAAGTAGGTCACAAAACTGGGTCCGTAGTGACCACCATAGCTCTCTGTGGCAAAAATGAACCTGAGCCAGCCATAAGTAATCGTCCGTGATGGCTGAGTTGAGCGACTGACTCTCGACCGGCATACTTCGAAAATAGCTGGCTTTCAAACAAAACCTGGAATGCAGTCCATACAAAAGGCGCAGCGGCTTCCGTGCTGTTTACTGAGTCAGTACCGTAAGAAAACCCTGTTCCGATTGGCTGGTCAATGTAGATCACTGGGTGAGAATGTTAGCTCCGGCAACGAAGAGAGCTACGTGCTACATACTGTTGCTGAGATTATTCCAGCTGTAGGAACGCATGTTAGATCAGCACACGAAAAACAGCCATAATTGTCACATACCTGTAAGGGTTAAGAATGGTGGAATTACGGTCGGCATTCACCAAGCATGGCCCATTCTCTGTAGAAAATTAGCAGCGAATTGAAAGGCAGTTAAACCAATCGACCTTGGAACAATCCAATCATAGAAGAACATCCAGGGCCACCATTCAACCTAGTGCGAAAGTAGTTCAGAGGTGCGACTCAAGTTCGGTGACATGACCCAGCTTCCCGGCAACCTACCATAGGGTGAATGGGGCTGTTTCCGGAGAGTTTCTAGACTCGAAGAACCAGAACCACTGTGTCTTAAGTCAGTTTACATTCAGGGTATAGGAAACAGAGATATACCATTGACATGTTTGTTCCAACGTCAATGTAACCAGAAATTTGGGTAACGTTTGGAGTTGTTTCACAGATTCCTGAGTTCTTGACATAACGAATACCAGTTGCATTGTGAACCTTGGACCGAATCTCAACGTGCCCTGCTTCTGTAATATCAAGACTGTCCTCGACAACAGAGATGGCGCGAGTTATGGATATGCTTGCTAATAGCGTAACACCGGCTTGGACGAGCGATCTGAGAAACATTGCAGTGCAGGCCAACAGGGAGATCTTAATAAAGTCTTTACCTTCAGGTACTTATAAAGTATCAGACACTCTGGCTAGCGATTGGAGGCAAGTGCCCACATGGCGGCGGGAAAAAGACTCGGAGTCGGATATGGCAACGTTCTGCCCGGGGTCGTACGTTAGCTTCAGCATGAGGATGCTGTTTTAGACTGCTTGGTTCCACGGCTGGCATGCGAAACCTGCTAGTAGTACCACCGTGACTGTGCCAGAAATAGGGACTTGGCCGCATCAGCCGCATCGACTACTACTAGTAGCGGCTAGCTGCTAGAAGGACTAGCAAAGAGGGTGTAAGCACGGTGGCCTACCATAATCAACTTGAATATAAGGCTGTCCAAGATAGTCAAAGCTGAGTTTCGTTTAACAATCGCAATGGTTAATCAACCCCAACAGGAAATTAAAGGGCCGCGTCCGCGTGACAGCCACATGCAGCCACAGTGTGACATGTGTGGGCACTAAGCTGCGCCCTAGTAACAAACCGAACCCCTTGTTCTCGTCTTGTACATGGCATAGGATCTCAAATTTCTCGAATTCCGGAACTGGCTAGATAGGCGAACTTTGATGATGAAGTCTGACTGAGCACGTCCCTTCAAGTTCTTACCACTGGCCCGGGGGCTGGCACATTGCGCGCGACAAACTACTACTATCTTCCTCATCCCTCCTCAGGTTGCAGCTCTGGCAATTCCAGCGATACATGGCCAATAACATATGGAACGAAAGACTTGCACGCTAAACATTACCGGCTTCTCGGTTTCTCTCTGAAAACTGTTGAGAAGCAACCTGACGAGCACTGTATGAGTCCATGCCAAAAGCTTCTGCCAGCGACACTACCTTGTTGAGAGCTTTTCAGCGCCTGTAGACCCTCGGTTTTTATGTTAGCGTGAGTACTTACTTTTTGCTCTACACCACTCCTCATTTTCTGTCGTCCCAGGTCCACAACACAATATGTATTAAATGTTTGCTTCATTATGATTCTGAAGAACATTTAGATATCGTACCGTGGAATAATCAGCTTGTCGGCGGTTTGCACGATGATCCAGTTTGGGCTGATGACTTCGAAGAGAAACTTGTCGTTGCGACCTTTGAGCTTGGGCAACAATTCCGGATTTGACCTCGAGGTGCAGAACAGAGAATACATGTTCTTACGCGTTCATCCAGTTTCACGCAGTGCGTACAACGCGGACCGCAGCAAAAGCGCTGACAGACCGCTGTCAACGGTTGAAACGTTGAACTCCTATGATTGTTTATCTTCCTGTTCTAATCGGCTACTCTGGATGTATATTAATAGGTTGGTTATATATGAAGATTAGGCTGAAACCACTTCATCTTGCTTCATCTCAATTCCAATTCCAACTCCAACTCATTACGGACATTCGGTGATAGAGCATGCATCGCGAGGTGGCTCACAACACCATTAAAATGTGGTGATACGACAACTGGAAGCTATATCCGGGTATGAGTTGGCTTACCAGAACCCCCCGGATGGATTCCAGCACTGCCGCCCGTTAGGCGCATCGCGGATTAGTTTGCAAAGGTCCAACATATAATGGTGCCGAATTGCGAAATGTGTATGTTCCTGAAGTGTCTCGCTCACAAGGCGAGTGTCCGAAAGTATTTAAAGAGGGACGCTGACTTGATAGTCTCCACTCACCCAAAAACTTCATCCCAGTCTGAATCTACCAGTTCAATACATCTTCAATCGTAATCATGGGCATACCTTTGGACAAAGCTTCACTCTTAGCTTTGTTTCTCGAGACCTTGTTTTATGGTGTGTTTCCAACCGGCGGAAGACGTCATGATACTGATTTTCATGGTTCAAACAGGCGTGTTTTTCACATTGTACTCATTAACAATGTTCGTCCTACTCAAGAAACCGGGCATGAACAAGCAACTCCTCATCCCAGTCGCAACCGCGCTGTTTTGTATCGCAACGGCTGTCAGTGCACTTGTCACTAGTCAATCCTTTTTACAGAATCACTCAACAAAGTCACTCTCAGCATCTAATTGTTGATTTTGTTCGAATTTTGGAGGCGTTCGTATTCGAGGTGGATATGATTAGTGCAGATGCCTACTATTCCAACCTTGCTGCACCATTGGAATACGCAAAGACCGCACTTTATGTTACCCAAACCATTCTCGCTGATTGTGTTCTTGTAAGTGTTTCCGTTTCACACGCTCTTCCGTCTCAGTGATTGGGCAGTAGGTTTGGCGATGTTATGTGCTTAACAACAGAAGCCTCCTAGTTGCCGCTACTGGTATAATTGTGCTGTCCACAAATGCGGGTGAGCGTCCCCATTCTGAATCATTACCGTCTTACATCTTATCCCATTATGTTTCGCAGTGACTGGGTACATTATTGTATGGTCTCTTTCCCTGGCCAGCAGTTCATCCACCGTGTTTACAACCGCTCACTCATGGATCACGATATTCTTCACATTGACTATGGTTACAAGTGTCACCTGCACTAGTACATCTATTCCAAACCTGATTTGCGGGCCCTGACGACAACCTGACAGCTTCGATTGCCTGGCGCATCTATCGCACTCGCCATTTCACGTCAGACGGATTTGCCGCGTTTTTGCCCATTTTTATCGTCGTTGTGGAAAGTGGCGCCATATATGCTACGGGTGTCCTTTCGATTCTTCTGACATATCTGTCTGGATCCAATGGTCAATATACTGTACTGGATGCCGTCTCTCCTATTATGGTGAGTCTACTTCGTTTAAACACGCGCTGTCTGCATAACATTTTTAAAGGGAATCGTATTCTGTCTTATCATCCTGCAAGTACACTTCCAAGTAGGCGGCAACTACCAGATTGCACGACCCCTTGATTCAAGGGGCATCATCACTGGGTCTACAGAGAGCGATGCGTGCAGAACGTGGGCTGCAGCATGAACCCCATGACTGCAATTCACAAAAGAGACTGAGATCGTTCATGCTGGCACGATGGGCGGAAAGGAAAACTAATGGTTGACGGTGACCTGTTTCGTGGATTGGATGTCTTCTGCTCTTCTACAACTAGCCATTACGATGGCCCCATTATGATATTGGCGTCGAGCATAATCAATACTTTAAAAGTATGTTTTGCCGGATTCGATATCCCGCCCAGCTGTGACAACACCGTTCCATGTCACCTGACCAACTTCAAGTTCTACTAGGTCATCATGCATCATGCATATGAGGGTGTATGCGGTCCAGATAAGTACTCCAATTTCATATGTGGTGTACCATATTCTAATATCACGACACAAATATGTTACGGAAGACACTAACGTTTTGCGATTCGAGTCACTCTGGGTCTGGCCGCCGTGACTGGAGCAGCGATACTAATGATTCATTCTCAATCTGAGAACTTTTGGGTGGCGGTTATGCTGCATCTATATCAACACCAGCAGAACCTGTTCAAAATTGTTAAGCACCCATACGCATCACTATTTTTTGGTAGCAGGGGCTCTTACTTTTCGTTATGCACCCACTCCACGTTCTTTGTCGTCCCAGGTCCATACCACACAATTTGTGGCAAATGTTCGCTTCGTATAAAGGTCTGTCCACCCGTTTTCTCCGCAACGTCCTTTAATCCTACTCGCAAATTCCACACCTCTACTTTCGGAATCCCGCTTCGTCTAGCCGCCTGCTTGATCTTTGTGATGAGCCCAGGAAATGTGTCTTCGCTCGCCCAGAGCCGCGTGATGATCAGCGTCGGTGGTGAAGGCTGCATCTCGACGCTCCAGCTTGCGTATGTGTCTGGGTTACTCAATGACTGTACACCCCAGAATCCACCTGCCATAGAAAAATTCGAGCCGTACGTCGCCCGAGGGATCTGGAACGCTGCGACACCGTTTGTTGGCAAGCAAGTCACGAGTGCCGTTGGGTGCTCCACCTCGTATAGCCCCTTCTTCACCAGCATGTCCTCTAGCTCCTTTCTAATCAGCCTAGCATCATGGACCCAAAGGCCCTTCAGCTGTTCTTGTGTCAGCCACTTCCATCCCTCGTCGTCACCATCCTCCGTGCCTACTTCCCATACAGTAGAAACTGGCCCCCGCTTCTCCCATCCGTCTCCTTCACCCCTAGGGCCCGCTGAGCGGTAAAATTCCTCCCCAACATCACTCCATAGCACCGAGAATAGTCCCCCGCCAGCATCCGCCACCTCTTCTGGTGCTGCGCCCCACGCCTCTGGGAATTCAGGAAGATTATCACGCGAGGCAGTCACCCAATGCAGAAGACGCATCATGTGCCCTGCATAGCCGCGCCCGCGTTTTGAGGGTGGGGTGAAGACCGCGGCGACGCCGTATGAGGTTGTTTCATGCACCGAGTTGGGCTCAGAAGGAGAGGAAGGAGGGTAAGCAACCAGGCTTGCGCGCTTGTATCTGACCCCGAACAGCTCGTCAGAAATCTGCTCTTCCATCGAGGGTACTCGAGTCGCTTACGTCCTACAAGCACACATAAAATCGAGTGTCATGGGGTCCTCCCGTGGTGCCAGCACCCTTCCCATCTCATTAGCTCTCTTCTGTTTGGAAAATGACACACTTACCAGGTAATCATTTTCCCTTCCTTTGCGTGCTCTAAAACATCCATCTCTTCATCTCGCGTAATGTACTCCGCAAGACTCAGAGCACCACCCAAGTGCGGCCACCTTCGGCGTCGTGTCTCCTCAATCTGTGCAGGCGTTGCGCGGAAGAGCGATGTCGATGCAAGGTCTACCTTTGGTTCCACCATCGGAGATATACTTTGCCAATGCAATAATTCGCTTGTGCTTAACTAGAACGGAGATACTAGTGGTTGAAGGATGCTCCTGATATATCTATCACAATACTGCCTCCCACCCACGTCAATCCGCAACTAAACAAGACTTATCACGATTGTCGCACATGGTCGCACAATTCCTAACCCCCGGACCGCACTTGCACCAATCTCCCAAGGTGCATCGACACTGGGTGCCAAATATAGCACGCGCCAATTTTCACCAGTGACCACTAGGCTGATATACAGGTGCAGATAGCCAACGCGTCTGACGCTCATTATCGTACTTCAGTGTTCAGCACAAACAAATTGCGCATCTATGTAGATCCATCATGAATGAACGGAGTGTCTTATCGGCCACTCTACACCTTATGTCCCTCTCCCATTCATCTGCAATCCTCCTGTGACCCCTTGTGCAGTTCCGAATGCACTTTGGGCTCTTCCTTGACACCTCCAATTCCATCACTTGCACTCTCTCGCAGCATCAAGGAAGCTTTTTCACGTGAATCTATCCTTCTAGATTCCGAAATTGAATCAAACTGACTCATCACCTGTCAAAATGGGTGCACAGCCAGACAACAGCTGTGGGTACTCGCTATCAAAATGACAAGGTGCTTTGGGCTCTTTAGACCCTTAATGGCCTGGAAAAAATACCGATGAACCAGGCAACGACGACCGTTTAACACTCGTAATTGACGGATTTCACAATAAGATCAAGGAGACAGATCAGAATTAGAATATAAATAGCGGCGGTCCAAGTGGTCACAGGATCACATATAAAAGTAGTACTTGATGATCACAAATAATCCCACAAACATCACTAGTCCAGACAAAATAACTTCCCCAAAGTCACCCCATAAAGTATTGACCTCGAATTGAGGACGAAGCGGTGGGTCCACTGAAACAGCTATCTTGTGCATCCTACCCGAACTACCATCCCGAGGAACGATGAAAAGAGTCTGCCGGGCTTCATCATAAGTATACTTATCGCCAGCGCTGAGGCCAGAGACTACTAGCTTCCTCCCGTAGGTGATGAGGGACGGTACAAAAATTTCGGTCTCTCGAGCAGTAAGAACAATATTTTCCTTGGACTCGGGCGACCTCCACTCGAAAATGAACGCGCCTGTGTTCATTTCGTACTCGAACCTGGTGGGTATGCCAGCGGTCTTTGCTGCGTATGGTCGGACGATAGACGGTAAGATGCGGCCACCGTTATCTAGCGTGAATGAGGATTGGTCCAAATCGAGTAGTGATCGAGGTAGTCCACGCCTTCGACTGAACCAAGAGAAATTTTCCCCATTCCAGTCATCGCCTCGAATGTCATTATTGTCGGGGTTGTAGTTCCACAGCCTAAAGGCATATCAGAAATTGGTCATGCAAGAAGCACAGTACACACGTAAATCCGACCAGGGATCTCTCAAGACCTGTCATCATGGCGTCCATCATCCTTTCCTGCCATTTCCAGTTGTCGCTCTCAAACGCCTCCTTCTTACTGCAACCGTCCATCGTTAGGCATAGGTATTGATGGCATCGTCAAGCTTACTTCATGTCCATGGGTATACCGCACTCTCCAATCAGAATAGGCTTCCCGCCAAGTGCTTGATAGCCATGATCTACAATATTCTGGATTTGGAGTGAGTAGTTTTCTCTTGCGCCTTGTTGACCCCAATACAAGGCTTTCAGCGGGAACATTCCCTAGAAACTGATATAAGCATCCAAATTTACATCTCAATCACCGGGAATAATACCCTGGACAGGCCTTGCACGTTCACCGTGAAATCCCCAAAAGCCTTATTAAATAGCACGTTAAGGTCATACCTATAGCAGAGGTAAGCAATATCTTGTTGGGGCAACACTTCACCAACCAATGCGGGGTAAACACCATGTTGGGAAGTTGATGTTCTGCTGTCCATGATGGCGGACAGAACTGCAAAAGTTGTCAGCAAACATAAGAGGTACGTCGCGCAACATGCCTCGTTGGGGATTGGCTCCACAAAAAACATCTTATCGTTCGACATCACCTTCCGGGCACGATCTGTCCACCGTTTAAGAAATGGGTAATAGAAATCGGTGTACCAATCAACCTTCGAGTGTGTGAGCATCCACTCGATGATCCGTCGCATACACATACCTTACGACCAGTCATAGGGTCCTTGACAAAATAATTTTCCCGGAGAACGACACCCTCGTTCTTGCTGTTATCCCACCCCCAGACGCCGTGCATCTCCCATACGCACATGCCTTGTGTTGGACCATCGGGGCGCCAGGCCTTCCGATTGGTGGAATTCAGAACACTCCGAGAAGTGAGGCGAGTAGGCAAAGGGAATGAGCGTGTCCAATGGGCAACGAGAGTGGGGAATCCGGAGCCAAGCATAAAAGATTCGAAAGCGGATGCTGTACATGCCCTGTCATCAGCATCTCAAACAATGAATGTAAGTCAAGCGCACGCACGGACATGCGAAAGATGCAAATCTGTATTATAGTCAAACTTGTGCAATGATGGCAATTCTATGTATCCTTTGTGAGGCTCGTTCATGACCTGTTTCGGATTAGCATTACAAAGTCATGAATTGCACAAGCTTGCCTCAAATCCAATGACTCCGTCTAAGCCATCCAGAGCCTGTACGACTGTAGCGTACATGTCCAAGAATGCATCCTGGAGGTATTGTTGAACTGGTTTTGTCTGACCGCCAGGCATGGCAATCTTCAACTTGGGAGCAAAGGTGTCGCCAGCCCAGAAGCAAGTGCTGGACGGATGTCAACATGATGGCAGCACAGTAGATTATATTGAACATACGCCATGGTCGCTGCAGCCAACTTTTGGTATCCGCAGGGCCAAATGCCACGTTCCGCTTCAACGTGACCACCGCCTTTGACCCCCAGCAGCCACGCAGCCCCAGATTCTTCGAGCGCATGTAGGTCAAACCCAACGGCCTCGAGAGTCCATGCCGGCGCGCCAGAACCACCCGAGTACCTGGACCAGACGTCCTGATGAACGACGACGAACGCACTAAGTCCGAACGAGGGCAACAACAAAAGAAGCTTGCGAACGTATGTCAGATACTCCTTATCGTATATGCCACTGTGAGGATTGCATCAGTGATGTAATCGAGAGATGATTTCATTGCGTACAGTCCTGCATGTTCGACAGCCTCCCAAGTCACGAGAAAGCGAACTAGCAAAAGGTTATCTAGCCGAAAGGGTGCCAAATAATGTGAAGACTCACTAAAGGTCAAACCCCATCTTCTAAGACGGGAAAAGTGCTCAGGTGCTTCCTCCAGTGGAAATGGACGGCCAACAAACGTAACGACTGCGTGTTCACCAGGAAATGCACCATGGTCATGATTCATTGGACTGCGAAACGTTCAACATTACTGTTTATATGCGTGGAATCAAAGCCTACGCTTTGCTGCAGCCAGACACGTTGACGCCACGTAAACTGCAGACGCGCCCATATGAATCAACAATGTGCCGCCCGTTGGGCTTTATTTCTCCTCCGGTTCCAGTTCGAGACCAGTCATGTGCGTATGCGCGAGTTGATCCAGGTATGTATGAAGGCAGTAAAGAAGGGTGTATCTGATACCACGGTCAGCATTGAACAATGATCTTACACCGAGCTCAGAGTGTCAAACCTTGTCTAAAAGTGGATCCGGTTGTGTATAAGATGTAGACGGAGTTGGCTTCGGACTTCCTTCAAGAAAGACGAAGGAACTTTCGGAGCCGGATGGACTGACCATCGGTGACTGTAACGCGGGTATCTGGTCGATGTCAGGCTAGAAACAACTGGATGGTGCGGTGATACCAAAAGCAAAGGTATTCCCTGACGGGATAACTAGGAAAGAGAAAAATCTAGGGAAATATACCGGCGTTCAACTTTGCAGCGGAAAAGAAATGGTTACTATGTTGAAATGGACTGAGCTAAGTTGGGTTGATCAAAAGGTTTTATAATGTATCTCAAAGAGGAAGGCGGTTGTTTGGCAAAGGCTTTAGATCCAAACAATTGGGTTTGTCCAGGCCCCATGATCAAATTACTGATACTCAGGCTGTACCAAGATGCTGAACAAGTTCAAGTTGGGATATCAGTGCGGTCTACTTGCGCATCAATTCCTGACTCCAGGCTTACCCAGGCAGATCATTCCTTCCTTCCGCCGTACATATACCGACCTTATGGTTCAGACATCACATTCCTGGCTGATTGTTCCTGCAGTCGCCGCTGCTTTTCCTTATAGATGGCTACGAGATGCCTGCCAATGCGCAGCCTGCGTGCATCCTTCCACATCTCAGAAGCTTCTTAGGACATCGGATATTCCTGCTGATGTTCGTCCCATTCCTTATGGCGTAAGTTTCCAGGACAGTGGTATACATGTTGAGTGGGCGGATAATCACAAATCGTTTTACGACCATTCTTTCTTGGAACGCTACTCATCTACTCAACGAAGGTCTTCGTATCACAAGAATGTGAAACCGAAATCTTGGGATGTATCTACCATCTCCCAAGTACCTGACCTCTACATGACCTACGAAGCCATAAAGAAGCCTTCTCAACTTCTCTCTGCAATCACCCAGCTTACTCGCTATGGGCTGCTCTTCCTCACAGGTGTCCCGAACACAGAGCACACAAACGAGACATGCGAGCTGCGAAAACTTGCCAATATTTTTGGTGAACTGCGCGAAACCTTCTACGGGGAGCTGTGGGATGTCAAGAACATCCGAAACAGCAAAAACATCGCCTACACTGATCTTGACTTAGGTTTGCACATGGATCTCTTGTGTGTAGTTTCGGTATGCTGTATCGATGTGGCTCTGATGATCTGGCAGATACTTCCAACACCCTCCCCGGTATCAAATTCTCCACTGTCTTCGCAATCGTGTCATAGGCGGTACCTCGCGTTTTGTTGATGGTCTCCGCGCTGCAGAGACGTTGCACAAGACAAATACAGCGGACTTTAACATCCTGGCTACTACACCAGTTCCATTCCATTACGTCAATGATGGACATCACCTTCATCACGAGCACCCTACCATCGAACTTGCTTCGCTGCCCCCAGAAATGGACACCGGCTCACTATTCGCCGCTCGCTCTGCTCCACGGAGCATGCCAGAAATAAAGCACATCAATTATTCCCCGCCTTTCCAAGCTCCTCTGCTGTTGGATTCGACTCCTCCCGAATTTTACGACGCCCTGGGACTATATGCCGCTCTACTTGATGACCCCGCGAACATCCTAGAGTATACCCTGCGCGAAGGCGATGCCGTCTTGTTTGACAATCGGCGGGTTTTGCACGCACGCACTGCATTCACTGACGATGGCTCCGGTGCGGGAGCATATGGCGAGGCGAATCGATGGCTGAAGGGTTGTTATCTCGAAGCTGATGCCATTTTAGATCGGGGAAGGGTGTTGAGGGCGAAGCGTGATAAAGGCACTCTCTAGGTGTCTTTGGGCCGTTGTAGCATTGAACAAGATGACGACACGACAGCGTGATAACGACGATATTGCAGATGCAGATACGAAGACATGTCAAATTATGTGTACGGGCTGATAGGAATTTACCCAAGCATGATTTGATGTCATTGTATATCCATTCCCTCAACATAACTAACTAACAAAAGCAACTCTCGACTATAGCTTGCTCTTTTCTGCCTTTTTGATAAAGGCAACACCATTGCCCAATGCAACCTGCGCGAGCTGTTCAGAACAAAACAAGAAACAGAAAGACAAGTATCTCACTTTGCCAGATGTCAGATTCTTCGTAATAAACGTAATTTCTGAGGTGCCGTTCGGACCAGGACCAACTTCCCATGCTGATGTCTCGAGCTCATCACCAGGCTTTACAGGCGACGTGAATCTCGCGCCAAACACCGTCAGGGCACGCGAATTCCCGTTAGCTATCGCCTGAATCAAACCTCTTGCAGCGAAGCCATAACTCGATAGCCCATGCAAAATCACACCACCAAAGCCCATCGCTTTGCCAAGTTCGGGGTCTCATAGGCAGCTCAGTTTGGGACAACAAATTACATATACAAAGAACCTACCAATGTGCAGAGGGTTGTAATCGCCGCTTAGCCTGTAAATCAGGGCTTGCTCTGGCGTTGTCTTGTCCCGGACAACCCAATCCGGTTTCCTGTCCTTAGGGACAGGCTTCGCCTGAGGTGGGGCTGCAATAGCTTTAGAGAACTTGTCTCCGTTGGCCTTTGAACCAAGGTAAAAGGCTGAACTCTATGACTGGGTCAAAACAGTGGCAATTCAGCTTCGGTGAGCACCTCACATAAAGCTTCGCATATGGAACATCATGAGGGTCGAGTAATATGGCTTCATTGTCGATAATGATTCCAGACTCTGTAAATCTTGTTAGCTAGGTGAAGGGCTTGTAAATTTCATAGACGCACTATTCTCGTGTACACCAACTACTCTTCGAGAGAGCTTCCAACCGGATCCGCTAGCCACTGGAAGGTCCTTTAGGATTTCAATGCTTTGGGTGGCATGGACCTGCAGACTTGTGAACAGGGATTGAACAACACGACTTGAGAGCCACTTACCACCCTGTTGGGGTTGAGCTTCGGAAGACCCGGAAGTGGTTGAGCGCTCGATTTAGCTGCAAACAAGGTAACATCCTGATCATCACCTATCGATATGAACATCTTCAGTCCACTACTTAAATGCGCAGTTGATCCCACCTTTCAGCCCAAGCACCACAGGGTATGTCGGTAGTGGTCCCCATGACTTGTCTGCAAAACACGTCAATGGCCAAACGTACTAAGCATGTCAGAACAACATTACCAAGCTCTACGAAGTTGAGTTAATACGTATTAAGCAAACGAGAATGCGAATTTACTCACCATATACCAAAGACAGCTCATCATGCTTCGCGCCTACCCCGATAGCATACGTGATGATGTCTTTACGAGTCCACGAAACCTATATATGAGCAAGTACAGACTTGAACACGTACTGCTGCAACACTGAAACGCACTGGTTGATCTTTAGCCTTGTAACCGACAGCTTTTCCAAGGTCGTAGCTCATGATGATGAAGGCGAAGACGTTGCAAAGTTGATACTCACACTGGCAGTGAGAATTATCTATTGTGAAGTTGCAAGTTCAATTGAGCCTGAAACTCTCCGGCTATGTGAATCCCGGAGCAATTGCTGTGCTGGCAGCTGATGACGTCACCACACACTCGCCAAGTGAGTACTTGACCTCTTAACTAAGTACACCTGGATACAATATTTGCAGGTTTGTATGGTACCGACATCAAGCTCTATGTAAGTACTACTGCGAGCTGCCATGCCACACAAGTACCTCAACTCTAACCACCCGTACGTGACTTTAAACGCGCTGTTCAGAGGGCAGCTGTCAGTGCTTCTAGTAACAGAGTATGAGCCAATATCAGGTTTCATCGTAACTTAAATAAAACATGAAACGAAAACGCAACTTCAATCAGAACATGGTCTAATGTATAATCAGAGTCATTGGCAATGGCTGGTTTTCCAGCCCATCGCCCTGGCATGAATAATCCTTGTCTCCTTTGTGACGGGCGCAGCCATCAGTTTATGCTCCAGTCCACATCGCGTACACCTGGCTCTCTGAAGAGCCTGTGTTCATGCCCCTTGGTTCAAGGGACCGTGTAATATGGGACTTGCTGCCTATTTGAAAGTGTACTTGCAAGATGGTGAGGCAGAATACAATTCCCTGTTAAAACGTTATGTGGACAGCGCTTGGTCAAGCTAAGTAAACTCACCATGATAGGAGAGACGGCGTCCAACACAGTATATTGACCATTGGATCCGGACAAGTATGCCAGAAGAATCGAAAGAACGCCCGTCGCATATATGGCGCCACTTTCCACGATGACAATCAAAATGGGCAAATACACAGCAAATCCGTCCGACATGAAACGACGAGTGTGATAAATGCGCCAAGCGATCAAAGCTGTCAGGTTGTCGTCAAAGTCCGCAAATCAATGATGGAGAAGACGTACAAGTGCAGGTGACACTTGTTATCATAGTTAATGTAAAGAATGTCGTGATCCATGAGCGGGCAGTGGTGAAAACGGTGGACGAACTATTGGCCTGGGAAAGGGACCATACGATAATGTATCCAGTCACTGCGAAACATCATGAGATAGGATTGAAGGTGATAATCACTCGATGCCCTTAAAGATGCTCACCAGCATTTGTAGACAGCACGATTAGACCAGGGACGGCAACAAAGAGGGTTCTGTGGTTAAGTACATAACATCGCCAAACCTACTACCTTATCACTGAGACGACAGGACGACCTGTCAAACGGAGAAACTCACAAGGACACAATCAGCAAGAACGGTTTGCGTAACATAAATCGCAGTTTTTGCGTATTCCAATGGCGAAGCAAGGTTGGAATAGTAGTCATTCGCACTAATCGTGCCCGCATTGAACACGAATGCCTCCAAAATCCGAACGAAATCGACAATCAGATGCTGAGATTAATTATGTTGAGCGATTCTGCCACAAGGATTGACTATCATACTGACAGCCGTTGCCAGACAGAGTAGCACGGTCGCGACTGGGATAAGGAGTTGCCGGTTTGCGCCAGCGTTCTTGAGTAGGACGAACAGTGTTAGGCAATACAGCGTCAAGAACACGCCTGTTTAAGACCATGAAGTTTGGCACCATGACCTGTTGACAACGCACCATAAAATAAAGCCTCGAAAAACAAAGCTAAGAGTGAAGCTTTGTCCAAAGGTATGCCCATGATTACGATCGGTAATGTGTTGAATCAGATTCGGACAGGGATGACCTACCGAAGAAGTTTCTGGGTGAGTCTAGTCAGGGCTACTCTTTTAAGTACTTTCGGCAACTCACCCGTTGAGCGACTGGATACTCAAGAAGGATAGACATTGGCAATTCGACGCTGTGCTAGTGACTGCATCTGATGGACATCCGTGCCACAATGCATCCAAAGAATACTGTTGGTAAGGCGACCCATATCATCACATGGCTTGCTGCAGCTGATGTACCATCAGATCCTAATGCGGTACGACTCATCAGAAAACCTGTGAACAGACTTGACCATTTTCAAGTTCACGTGGATCGTCATGGTCAAGGTCCTACTAGGCTACCATATAGTATGTAGTAGTGCTTGATGACCTTTCTCACTTGGAAAATAAGAATGGAGTCAGTTTTATGAAACTAGGCACGGACCGAGGCTCACTGAGAGACTGATATCAAGGGACACCATCACATCATGACGAAGTCCAAGTACTTCCGTCGGCAACCAGAACAATGTCGGCGCGACAACTACATATTTGTGCTCGGGTATAACCGATTTTGACCCTTGCCTTTCAAAATCGCGCATTCTGCGCTGGGACTGAACTGATACACAATTATATGGCATCAGCGTCTGATATACACAAGTGCCAGCGTTGTTTAAGCGCACAGAGCATGAAATTATGCACTGCATCCCTCACCCATTTCACCTTTCTTTCCCACTGAACCTTTCAATTTCCCGGGCCGTTATCAAAGCCTGCTGTTGTCAGCTGAAGCCATCAGACAAACCATCAACTTCGCCAAGCCATATCCCATGCTATATGATATCACTGACAGTTGATATGTGTATGTGCTCCTGGAAGGTAGTCGATGTCACTGGCATGGCAGACTCGAAGTTGGCTATTTGAAGCTTAGCGTGATATTCTTGAACACTGAGGATCATTGATTGGGCATGGTTCCAGCACAAACATCTTCACAACAAAGCAAGTCAGGGAAGATGGGAAACGATCTACCGTCGTACCACTGCGATCGTTGGGGACAATGAGCTAGCATGCCTAAATGCGAATTCCTTGGACGAATTACATAATATGCACTTCGTTTGTTTACCCTTGTTGAGATTTCGTACCAGTACGACGTTTTGATCAATCAATCGCATTGCAATGCTTTTGGATCGCTTGAGGTCAACGTGCGCGTCTCAAAGTATGGAGGCCTAGGTAACTGCTTTTGCCTTTACTTTCGTTATCGGACGATTGACGTTGTGTTCGATGTTTCATTGCACAGCCACTTTCAAAATTTCAATTATGTCATACAGGCCTAAGACACGCAGTGCTCTACCCACCTTACTGGGTAGCATAACAAGGCGGAGCTGGTTGGAGTACGGAACTTGGCACATTCGGTACACTACAACATCTTAACATCTGCTTCATGTGTCTTTGCTTGCCACCATCGCTCCGACAGGACTCAGGCGGTTCATCTTTGCCAACCTCTCATCTTCAATTTTCAAACTTCCACAGTCAACTTGCGGCTTTCGGCGAGAATTCAATTTCACAGTCATCAAGTACGATCTTCCCTTCGCCTGGGATAATCAGCAGCAGATGTGGTGGTGCTCGCCCTGCTAGCGTCTGCCAAATGCCAGTCAACTACATCATAGGCACGTCTCTGGTCTTTGAACAACTGTGAGTCACATATTTTAAAGGTCAGTTGAACCAGTAATCTCTCATACTATGCTTCCAGGATTTTGACAACCCAATCACATACAGGTTGGGTTATCTATCTGTTGACTTCCTTTTCTTCTTCCACTAACATGCTGTATGGCGCATTCTTCATCCAGTCTGTTAAGTGAGCCAGCTTTGTTCCCCTCTGAGAGTCTCGTCTGACATTAATATCAATTCAGACGTTTTTACTCACATTCAATCTCTGAATCAAAACTCGTACTGCTGAGTCTATCATATTCTCACATATCCAGCGCGCTTCACCTGTGTCTATCATCGCCGGGCGATTTCTGTTATTGCCGCCTGATCAAACTTTCCGATCGCTTTCTTGACGTTAATTGTTCTTATGTCTGCTACATCCAACCTTTCCATCACCCTCGCTCAAGCAATCGCTTATCTCACTCAACCTCTTACCATTACGCACTCTGCTGCGACCATCAACAGGCTTCAGTCTGCGCTTGAGGCGAATTTGACTGCACTGTTCACCCCGACATGGACTCCGTTCGACTTCCATGTCGATCCAGGATGTATCTCTGTGCAGTTCGGGAGGGGTACCGAACTGATTACGATCTGGTCGGAGAGGCCATTAGCTGAGGCAGTGCCGGCCGCGCACCCTTAGCCAGCACCCTCCTAACAACTCAAGGTCTAAGACACTTGCCCAGCAGCTCTGGGAAACGACCGCACAGAGGATGAAGAACTTTTCGCCTTGATCGCTGATGAAGTCAGTGCACCCACTTGGATGACCCCTGTCATTGACCATTTCTCCGCCTCCGCACGTTTTGAATTGCCTCTCTCTACTATATCTTCCGATTCATGCTCCAGCTATTGCTCGTCTGACCTGTGTTCCTGTTTCTCTCTCACGGCTGCCTCTGCCTTATCGTCTAAGAAGAGAAAGAAGCGGTCATCCCAACTTACCCGCCGCGGCAACCCAAGGCAGGCTTGTGCTTTTGTAGACATCTCCAAGACTGAAGTTATTTCCTACGACTGTGGCAAAACTACTGTCCTCACTGGCGGTGTAATGCTAGGAGTTGCACCTCGCAAGGGCAAGAGCGACACGTCTACTTAATGCCGCGCTTAAACGGTCGTGCCTCCCTTGAACACTCGTATCCAATGAAGACCGCATTGTACATTTTCCTTCACGACATTCACGCCCTGCACACTTAACGAAACACAATTCGGACAATCTTCACTACCATGCCATTGAACGTCTACCATACCATTTATTTTGCGTTTATTATTTGTTTCGTAACCTTGATTCAGACCCAGGATGTAGCATTTCAAGACTCGGGCATGGTTTTTATCAATGCACTTTCATTCGCTGTCAATTCGTTATTTTAGCTCGTCATTGACGGACTTCAAGAAGCCTGCCAGTGAACGTCTGTACTGCTTACACATTAACTATGCGAGCGACTTTTCTTTCCTTCTGTTGGGTCTGCGTACGATCGTGCCACTTTGTGAATAAATTCTTGTACATTGTTAGCTTTGTAGCAGTAGACTCTCGCTCTGTTCGAGAAATTCTGCATCTCTTCTCTAGTATTTACGCACAAGACTCGCTGGAAATCCATTGAGCTGTTTCCCGGTGTTCAGAAAATAAAAACACGGCCGCGACGGCGCTTTTCCTAGTGACAATCAAAAATGTGTTTAGCGAAGGACAATAGTATTTAGGTGACTCACATCAACAAGAAAAATGGTGTCTTCACTACACATGGCATATGTGAATGTTGGATCTTCGGGGGAACGAGGAGGAGGAAGAGTCCGCGTGGCAACAGAGTAAGGAAGGCTCGTGCGGATCGTCTTTACAAACATGTCGAGATCCTCTACGACTGTGGTGTCGCTGACATAATGTACATTGTCCTTTTCGACGCCCAAGGCCTTGGCTCGCTTGAAAGCGAGTTGATTGAAATCCCATACTTGTATGGTCTGCAAGGGTTGACCTGCCCTGGATTTGGGTGGCGTGATGAGGGAAACAAATTTGCTTCCGAATACGTATCCAGTCCAGACATCATGAGAGTGTGGTGGGGACTTCAAAAAACGTGTTCCTGTGGGACCCCAGGTGTCCCACTTGATAGTGTGTCGACGAGTTTGGCGGGGAAGTGATGTCACATAAGATGACAAAATACTTGCTAGTGTGAACAGGTTGTATGTGACAATTTTCTTGCTCCCTTCAATTTTGACCTGAATGGTGATACTGAAAAGTCTGTGTCCGCATGCTATCGAGAAGGGAACCTCTCGGTTGGGCTTCCACTCGGGTGATGGGTCAGAGCGAATCAGAATCACCTCAGGACTGACCACAAGGTCAAAAGATGGAAATCTGAAAGCACAGATGTAGTCTCCTGTGAGGGTAAGTTTAATGTTGGATGCTGATATAACCAGAACATAAAGCCCAGGCTCAGCAATGTCAACCTTATTCATCACTGCTCCCACCAATAGAAGGTGAGAAGTGAGGAAGGCGAAGGTTGCAATCTCACGACTGGAGCGTATCTGGGGTAGATATCAGAACAAATTATATAGACACAACTACACTGTTACTCACTAGTACGAGCTCACCTCTCATCCAGTCCCACACAGCAACCTCCGGAATTTTGTTGTAAGGGGGATTGTCGTTGGAAGGGAGAAACAATACACCGAGCAAGCCGCCGGATACCTGAATGCTCAGGTGAAGGTCCTCAGAGGTGCATTGCATGTCCAGATCATGATTAATGACCTGGACTGCAACAGATGGATGGACTTGGCCTGTGGCCATGGATAGTAAGTGAATGTGGATGCGCACATGCTCCTTCACATTATTGTGGGTTGGACTGTAGCGAGTTTCACAATCAAAGAATATGTGCACACAGGAAATGAGCTTACATAACAATGGGCTTCTCGACGAGTACCAGAAGATCTTGGACGGGATCAATTGTGAAATCCTGAATGTTGCGAAGCAATGGTATCCTCCATGAATTGACACGGATATTTCGGTACTGCGAAGGGAATTGGAGTAGACGCAGACTCGGAGGATTTGCTGACAGATGAGACTGCGCGAATATTCCTCCAGACAACTCCCATAAGTCCCCCGAGTCCTGCAGGGGCAGGGATAGATCTTTTGTTGCTCCCCATCTCAAAGCATCCCAGCAGAAATTGCGTTCCTTAAGTAGGGCGAGTCTCGATGTTGCAGTGAGCTGGCTATGTGCACCATCTTCCATGCCACTCACAGCCAATTCAATGGCATATTGTGCAGTAGGACACTGGTCTACTGCTGTGCGGAGAAATTGGCAAACCTAATTATAACAGCGTGAGGTGTGAGTACTGATGCAGATGTACAACCTCGAGAACCCTACAAGTCTGCACTTCAATGTACTCCTCCAATCTAGGTTTGACACAATTCTGTTGATGACCTCGCTATCCAGCGAGGTCAATGACTGCTGGTTCATCAGACGTCTAACGGGACGTGGCATTGGGATTGGGATTGGTCACGCGGCGGCGATGATAATATGCGATGGGATAATTTCGATGGGATGCAACGTTGCTTTCAAAATCTCGAGGCAGTGGTACTAAGGCGGCAGAAAGGCTGATGATTAATTACGCACTAACATATATGCAGATCATTGTGATGATAAAGGCTTCGAGCGGAGTCACAACATCAATTCCCGCTGCGGAGTAGTGGGTTTTGTTGTGTCATCGTCGAAAAAAACCTGGAGTACATATTGACCTGGGATCCTTGGCTGATTATCCTGCTGTTATCCGCATCAAGTTCTGATTCCACCATGTCGTTATCTTTTCTGCAAGGTTGCAATGCGCCACACTATGGTCACAATGGAGTGGCTCACGGTGTGCGCTCCGCTAGTATGATCCTCGGCAGACCTTTCGCTCGATCTCTCTAAATGGATGCGACGTCGAGCTTGGTCGTGACCGGCTCACATTCGTCAATGTCAAGTTCGATGGCTCTCGATTTCTCCAGCCTTCGGAGCTCTGTGCCGTGGAAGTCGCTATATCCGATTTTGACCTTTGCCTTTCAAAATTGCGCATTTTGCGCTGGGACTGCACTGATACTCCATTGGCATCAGCGTCTGATTATACAAGTGCCAATGGTTAAGCGCACAGAGTGTGTAACTACGCACTGCATCCCTCACCCATTTCACCTTTCTTTCCCACTGAGCCTTTCCATTTTCGTTATCAAGGCCTGCTGTTGTCAGTTGAAGCCATCAGACAAACCATCAACTTCGCCGAGCCATATCCCATACATGTATGCGCTCCTGGAAGGTAATTGAAGTCATGGCAGTCAGACTCGCCGAGGACAATTATGTAACAGAAATCGCCGCGGCATTGCTATAGCATGTCGAAGCGAGTCGAGCAGCATGCACACCTGCAGAGGAAGCAGCTGAGAGGGTCCACATTTGAGGTTGTGCGAGGGAACGATCAAGTCCAAGCAGTAATTGCTATCGGGTACCCGAGGAATAGATGCGGATGGGGTGACTGGTGCGTGAAATGTGCAGCACCAATTCGAGGCACTGCTTGAGATTAAATTACAGGCATCAGTGGGAGACCAGGTACTGATCAATGGCCGATGAATAGATGAACCAACAAACTAATGGATGGACGAAAGTCCACTAGATTCGAAATTTCCGGTCTCGAGACGCAGAACTTGAACTTGAACTTCTAGTTCTTAGTTGATGGTAAAGGGAAAGAAGATGACAGGCACGGCTCAGCCTCTGCATTTGGCGGGTGAACCATGAAACCTATGCAGAGGCTCAAGGTCGCTCGATGAGGTAGGATGGGATGCTGGCAAGGTCGGCGAGGAATATGAGCATCGCAGATGTACAGACTCGGAGTATCATGCAGAGGCGGCCAGGCAAATGTCGAAGGAGGCGCTGCAGGAGGTTTTTTGGAGGAAGGAAGGTGTACTATATTTAGCGAGGCCTCTGGGTAATAGTCCCGAACCACCTACGGTGTTTTGCCACAACCGACTATTTCGGGAATCCGGGATGCACATATGAGCTGTGCTTCAAGTTCATCCATACACAACTTCAAGTGCACCGAGCTCCGGGTCGTTCCTGTGGCTATCGTCGACCAATAATCATGACCGAACCAGTGCAGCGTCCTTGACGTGTATCCCCATGCATTTTTTTGAGGGCGCGCAGGCAGTGGTATATAATGGACGAGAGTTGGAGACACTAAAGTACTAAACAAGTTGGAGACACTAAAGTACTAAACATACCTTGCTCCCCCCCACTCAGCCCCGGGTCATCATGACATCCACGTCGCAGCTTTGTCAATCAAATCTGTTCAAGAGACGCTCCGAGCTCCTCAGCCGCGATGCTCGTGTGGTTCTCTCGTACGAGAGAGCCAGGGCTATTGGCTTAGCACAAGGTGCATATGAAGCTTTTGGTATATTCGTGGGCACATCTTGATCTCATATTACAGGCATCACTCTTCTCGACACTTTGAATTTGACGCAGAAGTTTTGGGACATGCATACCGACCCAATCATGGTCCTAGATGGAGCTGCGTCCACTCTGCTTACCATCCAGTACAATTTGGTCGCAGGAACGCTTTCGCAATATGCTGCAACCACTCGACCTGATTTAGTTTCTGTCGTCAAGGACATTCTTCGATGGAATGTTATGTGAGCAATCCTTGCTGTCTGTTTTGGAGACGCACTGCATGGTCTCTTTTCAGTGGTCAATTCTGCCTTACCGAGCTGGGAAGAGGCCTAGACATCTTCCGAATGAAGACATCGGCGACGCTTCTCCCAACAGGTGAATTCGATCTCCATACGCCTTTGCCCTCGGATGCCAAGTACGAGAACAATGTCATCTTGAGAGCTGTTAACCATGATATCCAGGTTCATGCCGCCAACTATTCCAGTGAAAGGTCTTCCATGTGTCGCCATTGTTTTCGCACAATTGTACGTGAATGGCGAATGTCGTGGACCTCGACCTTTTCTTGTCAATATAAACGACGGATATCATATGTGCAAGGGGGTAACTTCGAAGCGAGTGTCTCTTATCATTATTTTCATTTGTCTCAAACTTATTGCTCTACAACTAGGTTACTACCACCCAGAGGGGGCTCAAATCCTGTCAACCATGCACTCACGAGTTTCGATCATGTCTGCTTACCGCCTTCGGCCCTTCTCGGGGACATTGCCAAGTCCGACAGAATACATCATGACTTTATGTCCTCTATATGGCGTGTTGCGGTCGGGTCGCTAGCGCTTGCCTCAATTGCAATACCTGATCTCCAAATGTCATCATACATCGCTGCGCGTTACTTTCAACGTCGCCATGTCACCAACGTGTATGGAAATATCTCCCCCATACTTTCATACCGGACGCAACAGCTGCCTTTGATGCATTCCATTGCTCAGGCCTTCGTTCTAAAAGCGCTTTATAAATGGGCTATCGGACAGTTCACGGACAGGAATCTCGATGCTCGTGTGCGACATGGCGTCGCGGCTTGCTGTAAAGCAGTCATGGTTCAACACGCACAAACTGCAAATTGTTCCTTGTCTGAAAGACTCGGAGCTCAAGGCCTCTTCGAATATAATCGGCTGTCCACCTTTTATGTAGGATCTTTGACAATCATGCTAGAGCAAGAGTTGACTCGTTTCGTAGAGCGAGATGAGGGGAGTTAGCATCGCTGAAGGTGACATTTTAGGTAGGTAACTTTTGGCCTTCTCTGGTGATGTGATGCTGACCAAAGATTCAAGGACTTTCCATGCGTAAGTGCAGTATACCGATGTCCGCGTAAACTAAAGGCCCACGAATATATTATAGGTCTCGTGGTAGATACCTTGGCGCAAAAGTATACGTTAGCTCGCTCGACACACCCAGACGCGCCCCTTGCGTTGCACGAAGTCTCATTATTCGATGATGCAACTGAGACGGTTTCCTCCACATCCGACTTCACTCAAACATTCATGCAATACGTGCAGCCGCGCTGTCAGATGATGGTCGAATCCATGGGACACCGCATGGCCTATGATGCCGCTGTCGACCAAGGGGTCTCCCAATGTCTCGTCGATCTGTATCTCGTCAACGCGATCAAGACAGATGCCGCGTGGTATGTAGAACATGGCATGTTCACGCGAAAGGCGATCGTGCATTTGGAGGATGCTGCTTTGTCTGTAGCTTTGCCTCGCTTGGATGAATTACTCGCTGCAATGGAGATTGAGCCTTATGTCTTGTCGCCTATCATATCCGATCAGTGCTGGGAGGAATTTAGCCGGATATTGCCTGTCTATAGCTCCCCTCAGGTTGAGGTACCAGCACAGCCGACTTTGGTTTTGGAGCGAGCTCGGCTCTGAAGTTCTGATGGATCTTTGGTGACGGTTGCTCGTGACTTTGACCAGTGAATTTCTTGAAAGGAGCTAGTAGTCAGTAATTTGTATTTCTTTCTATTGACTTTTGGTGTCTTGAAAACACCGATGCCGTGCTCTACATATACAATTAGATACCCGTCCCAATGATATGTCGCTAAAGTTTTCGGGTAGCACTCGTTCATGTACACAAGTACAGTTCTAGAGCCTTGATTTCCCTGACGAAATATCATATTTCTTATGTAGAAAGTCGGCCATAACTCGTGCTGTATGAACAGTTAGTTGGCTATCAATCAGTCCCTTAGGCAAACGTACCAAGCTCTTCTGGGGACTCCTGAGGAATCTAAGGGACTGTTAAGTCAGTTATAGAAATAATCAAAGGCGAGATACAGACGAGATGGGAACTCGAGTTGAAGACGATGTTAGATGAATTTGCCGGTCTGCGCCAAGCACGCTGCTTCCTCACTTCCATTAGGACCGACCTGTCGGATAACGCCTATCAGTTGGTGACCTTCATCCCACTACTCTGGCTTACACATCCTGGCTTGCTTTCCCTGGAAGAATCCACAGCAGCTCGATCCTTTCGTCAAGCTTCTCCATCAATTGCCAGGTTTCGCGGCTAGCTCGCGGGTTCGCAAGGACAACAGCTTCGTGAACGGGAGGCGTTTTCAATCTAACGCATCCACTTTCATCCTCGTACAGTCCGTAATCGACATAGAGCTGAAGGACGTCAGGATGCCAAGCAGAGAACATGCGTGAAGATTTAAAGGAACGCAAAGCGTCCTCCCTACAATCCGAGTCATGGTCAGTAGTACTCCGACATAGGATTATTGTCAATGTTTAATCACCGTGATGGCCATTGATCGCGTCTTATCAAGGAAGCCCCAACCAGGTGCTGCGTGTGCTCCCACACGAATCCTTCATAAGTATCAATCATCGCATCGAGGAGGATCATCGAGGAAAACAAGGCCGGGAAATGTAGCGCGGCTAACGTCCTGTGCAATAGTGTGAGATTCGACAGGTCTCTGGACTGCGAATGACATACGCCGAGCAACCTCCATACGAGTGTCCTGCTACGACCAAGGTCCGGGAGGAGAAGCCACTCTTTTGACGTGATTCACTAATGGAAGCAGGAAGTCGATGGAGCTGGATGGGTAGAGCGGATGTTTCCACTTCTTCTGGTATATAGTTGATGAAAAAGTTTGCAATGTCTCTCGCATTGTCACTCCAGTCAACTGCTGTCGATTAATTCCAAGCGGGAGATCTGAGGAACGTAATCTTACAGCTACCACTAAGATTCTCTCTGTTTAGCAGAGCAGAGTCCCCATGTTGCACAGACTCCCATGACCATATTTCATCTATGACATCACAAACAGCTAGTAGATAGCGTATATTAGTCTCCCATATCTAACACACGATTAGATTACTAGCGTGCATGGACAGATATCACGACACTCACTTCCTTCGGAAAACCCGTTGCGTGCACAAGGAACAAGGTGATCCCCTTCATCCTGATTTTATCCTCGCTGTCCTTTTTCACATATCGGTTGACGCAATTCCACAGCAACCTTTCGTCTGTTTCCCCAGAATAGCCGTCCTCCCCATACAAAACCTGTTGTTCCATGAGTTCAAGTCCTAAGTTCTTGATGTCACTCGCGGTTCGTTTCGAAGAACGAGGAGGTAGCTCGGGAACTGGAATCTTGGGGGTGACTCTGGGATTAGCTGCAGGTATGATATGCGTGGTGATGTTGTAGACGCCGAGTAAGTCGTCGGACCTGGGCTTGAAGGGCAGGGGCGGGACTTTGACGTTACCTTCATGAGGCTTGAATGGCACCCATGGACGCGGTTTCACGGTCGTCCGGAGTGTTGTAGGTGTGTAGGGATATGAAGAGGACATGGCTGTTGACGACTGCCGCTGCCTCTGTTATGCCGAATAGCACTAGTCGGTTCAGAGAACACCGGATTGACTATTCTTGCACAAGTCACCAATTGCCGTCATGATAGTAGTACCAGTGGTAGGCTAATCTAAGATAGCTAGCTAATTTGAAATAAATATTGAGCCTACATTTCCGGTATCAAGCTTGAAGTATACCAGTACCTAGTAGCTATGCGGACTCGGAGACACCTCCTTCGACTCTCAAATGCACAAGTCCTGTGGACCGTGGCGATGTATTACTTTGTGCACTTGAAATTTGTGATTGGAGCACAAATTTTGTTCTTTCTGTGTAGTTTGCTGATGGGCCCATACCACCTGCAAGTCCCACTATGAAGGGTCCACGCCAGGGCCCAGCGTGTGGGTGCGGGTAGTTGGCGGTTAGCAAGGCTATCACCCGGATCAACAGTCATAATTACCCTGTGGAACGCAAGAAAAGCCTGAAGGTACCTCGAAAGGCCAGCGCATCAATCCTGTGAATCAACGACGCATGATCATAGCCATCACTATTCAGATCAGCATAAAAAGGTTGGACGTCTTCCTCTTTCAGATTCAGATCCCAAATCACATCCTCACTCAAAATGCGTTTTACCTTTGTAACGGTCCTCGCCGTCGTTGCTGCTTTGACATCGTCGATCTCTGCCATGCCCACTGAGGCCGGCTCTGCATACTGTCCCACCCTTTGCACTTCTTCATCAGACTGTAATAATGAGGGCTGCAGCACCTCAAGCTGCGTGAGTTTCTTTATATCCTGGCTTTAATCACATGACTCACTGGTACTGCAGGCCTTGTTCTTTTGCGTTGTGAGTGCCCATCCTTTCACACTGATGCAGTACAGTTCATGGCACTGATGCATGAGCCACTAGTAAACGGAATTAGACGATGCGCGTGAGGAAAAACTCGGTCGACTTACGACTCTTTGTATATCGGAGTTGTTGTGAAATGTCGTTCAATTAGTAGTGTCAGGTAACGCGTGTAGGGACAAAAAATACTATTGAGGAGCGTGCAGATAAGTTCAGCGTGCGACCTAGTAGCCTCATACCGTCAGTAACCGTTGGTCCTGCTGAATCGCCATAGACGGGTCTGGGTTCTTGCGCGGCACACCAATGGGAACAGCTGTAATCGTGTGATAATGAATTGCAACTCGTAGTTCCACACCAAATTGTCAATAGATCTTTGATGGCAATCACGGAGACTCCGAGATAATGAATATTGCAAATTGGTTTCGAGTCAACAACTGCTTGGAAACGCGAAATGCTCAGTATTTTTCCGCGCAACATTGCGAATAGATATACATCCGTTTGAAGGCACAAGCACGTACGCAAGAACAACTTCAGAGGAAAACATTCAGCACATAAATGCCAGTCCGGTCAGGGGGCACGGGTCGGTGAATATTGCCTTTGGGTGCAGGAAATGGTAGGGACCACACCTCCCGGTTGTCCCAATCGAGAAAGTGTTCGCTAGCCAGCGCATTAACCCTGTGAATCAACGACGCGTGCCTGTCAGATCAGGATATAAAAGTTGGACATCTTCCTCGTTCAGATTCTGTTCCCAAATCACATCCTCACTCAAAATGCGTTTTGCCTTCGTAACGGTCCTCGCCGTCGTTACTGCGTTGGCATCATCGATCTCTGCCACGCCCACCGAGCCCGCTGAGGTCCCCGCCCCTGGAGACTGTCCCAGATTTTGCACCAGTAAATCAGACTGTCAATTTGTAGCCTGCCCTTTCAAAGCTTGCGTGAGTTTCTTTATACCCTGGCTTTAATCGCATGACTCACCGGCACTGCAGGTCTTGTTATTTTGCGTTGTGAGTGTTTATCCTTTCACACCGATGCAGTATAGTTCAAGGCACTGACGCATGAGCCACTAGTAAATAAAGTTGGACAATGTGCGTGAGGAAAAAATAGGTCGACCTACAGTTCTTTGTATACTGGAGTTGTTGAGCATTCAGCGCGAGCACGTTTGAGTCGATTCATGCGGAAGTTCCTACTAAGCGAGTTGTCGATGGCAGCGCGTGTGCACTTGAAAGAGTCAATCATGTTGGATCGATTCATCGTGCAGGAAGTCGTAAATGGACGCTATGATTCAGAAAGGGGATGAAGCACAAGATACAAAGATTCTCCGAGTCGGCCCAGAGCTGACTCTGGGAACAAGTGATCCCTGGAAGGAACAACTGTCTTCCGAATCTCGCCCAAGTGGTGGCTAGTACAAGGTCACGGCTATGGCTATACTGTTCGTAGCTCGGTTCTGGAATTAGCCTGGTCGTCTGTGCGACGGTTTCTGTCGAGTCTGAGGCCGGAGGTTTACTAGAAACAGTCGTGTCTCGACCATTGCGCAGAGGAAGGCTGTGAGTTCTACCAATTGCAAAAAAGCCACTAGTGGAGGTCTGACGCATCAAATAAGGAGTGCATTCTATGCATGTAGAATTACAGTAGAAATGAATGATTCAATGAACGGCAGGTTGTCGATGTCACGGACTCACAGTCACGTTCCGCAAGATTAGATTTTCAAACTCCGTGTTACCGCCTTGCCCAGACCTAATTTAGGTCAGGCAAGTCAGGTGGATCAGGCTGCGTAGATGCATATATAGCTGCGCGCGGAGGGGGAAAGGCCTCGAAAATTGGAAAACATCAAGTCGGCCTCGCTCGCTAATTACTAGCAGCTTATATAATGAAACTAATCTCTCCGTCACCTTCCATCGTCTTCATTACCGTTGCTCTACTTTACCTTGTTGATTATGGGCGATGATGGTTTGATCACACCATGATCAAACCGTCGTTTCCCATAATCAACATGGTAGCTTTAATTGGACTCAGTGACTCGCAACATCAAGAAAAAATTAACACAGTCCTCATGATCATCTGTCAAGAGGATTACATCGTCGCGCAACGATCAGACTCGGATTTGGGAGACGAACATAGGTAGTAGACACAGCGTACAGGGGGACCACCGTACTACTCAGCGATTCGAATTTCTCTGGAAGGGAACGATTAGCTTTGAAGGGGGATCGGGAAAGTTCAAAGGAGGTATCACTAACGAGTGCTGCCAGACGTTAATATCAGCGTCAAGGCTGGCCTATGACCGCGCAAAGCCAGGTCTTTATATAGTGAAAGAAAAGGGGATCGGTCTTAATATCATGATCAACGAATCGCCAGTACTTGTCGATGTCAAGACTAGCAGCGAAGCGCCTATAGTAATATTGTCGGTAATCGCTGCAACGGGCACGAAGTCCAATGAATAAAGCTTAAGCTTTTGCCATCATGGAGAGTCACAGAAGGAGCTATCTCCGATTTTTAATCGCTTTAGATGAGGCAGCTAAAATGAATTCAGGGGTACACGCACAGCTGGAGTCAAGTCAGGTGGTATATTGGTGGTTCTGATACATAGTAGATACAAAGTCTCAAACACATTAAGTCCCGATCGTAATTTACTTGGTATCTCGACGGTCATATCGATGTCTTGAAATAAAAGGAAAAAGAGAGGGGAAATAGTCAGAGATACAAGGGCATATGTGGTGATGATGATGGTTGTGCGATGAGATGAGATGTAGGGAGAGTTCCAGGGATACAGTGATGGATTACGATCGAGAGAAAAGGTCAAGGAAAAAAAAGAGTTCATCAAGGACAGCCACCAGGGTCGAGTCCAAGGAATTAATCGAATCCTAGTATTAACGCGCCCCGGCACCAAGGTTCATAGCACCCAGAATCACCTCCCACGCCAAGTCGAGACAATTCCAGAGCTCGGGATCATGTACACCCAAAGCAACCGCGTTTCTCCACACAGCAGCGATATTCTGGGCGACATTCGTGAGTGCGCCCATCCCGGGGGCCGATGTCATCAGGTGGACGGATAGGGTGTGCAGGGCAGGTCCGGAGGCGAGAGTGCCACGGAGCGCTTGTGGGGATGTAAGGGTAGATAGGAATGAGCCTGGGATGGCTGGGAGGAGTGAGGAAAGGAGCTGAGGTGCGGAATGGGTGTAGAGGAAGGTGTGTAGGGGAGCGAATGCTGCCGGTGCGGGTATAGTAAGAGGGAGCACTGGGAGGGTGACGTTGGCTGTGGCACCGTGGTATGGGGCTGATGGGGGCAGGCGGGGGAGGGAAGCACAGTTGGATGCGAGGATGAGAGCGTGGGTGGCTACGAGAGTCAGATGTGAATCGGAGGAGGACGATCTGGAGAGAGCGAGTATGTGAGTTGGGTAGGAAGAGGAGGGGGCGGATGAACGGATTGGGATTGTTAGACTAGATGTATGGTGCAGTTGGGAGCGATGCATGGTCGGAGGCAACTGAAGCGCTGCGATACCAGCGAACATTCTGAGTGATAATGTCAGATCGAGTAGAGGTGAAGGAAGTGCTTGCTACTCACTGGTTTGCCTGATTTTTTAGACCACGTCGGACATAGTCCACCGGAACATGAGAGAGTTCTGGATCGATAGCAGCAATATTCTGAGCAGGGACCTCTATGTATTGTGGACGCTGTAGCTTGCGAGGAAGCTGAACGTTGGAAGGATAAGCTTGTTGTTGTGCCATTGTGGAAGCAGTGGCTGATTCCTCGTAATCCCAGATGGCTTTTGTTTGGATGGGGTGTGCAGGACGAACTTGGTACATGATGAATTATAAGATGTGTTGGAATGAAAAAAGAGTTGCTTGCGAGTTCTGCTTTATATGACTTGCACTAATTTCAGAACAAGGAGATATGTTCTTGAGTTTGTTCACTCTCTTTCACGCTTTTCTGGACATTCGTTTGTAAACCGTTTTGGTAATTCCCAGCTTGAAACCTTGACTCGCCTCCGCGAGTTAGATTCAAGCCAGCGCGTAGTCATCACTACTCCCAAAGGACAAGACCTACCTTGTCCCCATGCACCTCTTTTTGGCCACCCGCGAGAATTCATTCAAGGCTTCTTGCACCATCTGGCATCAAAAACTACTCAAACGTGGCTTACCTTGTTGACATACACTTACGTTGAACCCATCCACGCCTTGTATTGGGATCAAACCTTCTCATTTGGTGACTGGCTGCTAACCATTTGCAGTACCGGTTAGTTGTCACAAGTAGGACCTTGTTTGCGTGTTCAAGGCAAATTTACGTCGATGGGGTTCACGTGTCTTATATCTTGAGCTAACTCTCCCCATGCACGCCTCGGTCGCATGCTAAGCATCCGACGGCTTCTAATGACGTTTTGAAACCAAAGAAGTAGAACGCAGCTATGGAATTAAAGCAGTCTAGCACGTAAATTGTTGATAGAATTCTTGGGAGATTGATGCTAGTAGTAGTAGTAGTGAACCGTGCTGAACGGTGATCATGTAATACCTCCATCCGTATGACTAATCAAAACGCGTACAGCCTTCCATGTGAAAACAGGTGGGTAAGCAGAATAAGCAAGTCTCATGTGTCCAACAGCGTTGAAACATTGAAACGTAGCAGTCCACAATTTTGTGGATCTCATAATTACTTGATGCGCGTCTAGCAAGGCTCCTCTCTTCACCACCCATCACATGCTGCTCCATAATTCTCCACCAAGTGCATCATCTTCAACCTCCTTACCCAACAGAGAGCATTCACGATTCGCTAAGAAACCTCATCCAAAATTACACCTCTTGCCCTTTGCAGCAACTCACGATAAGCGCCCTCCTTCCTCAGCCAAGGCAAAGTCACCAACTAGACCCCACCTGAGACCAGCTAGCCCTACTGCACATTCCTCAGGCTTTCGTGCTCAGCTTGCACACCTCTTGCCTCGCCATGCTATATTCCTCTTGCGTCTTACCATTCATCAGCTCAGTAGCGTTCCGCTTGTTAATGGAGAATTCGAAGTGCGATGGAAGTTCAAGGGCGTCACGTCTGGCGGAGGTCTATTGGGAAAGGTGAAGGGCAAGGGCAAGGCTATAGGGACGAACGGGAGTGCCAGTTCAGCTAAAGGAAAAGAGAAGGAAAAGCCCCACGAAAGTGAAATGGACACAGCTAACGTCAACGCCAACGCCGTCGAAGCTTCAGACTCAAACTCCAACTCATCGCACTCAAACGACCCAACCATCCCCTCGGTCATCGTTTCTGCGAACACGCCTATATCCCCAGGCTCAGCCTCAAACACGCGCATTGTCTCGACGCCTAGTACATCCTCTTCATCTCCCCATTTTCGTCCTCAACACGTACCCCCGCAATACCTTTCCGCTGACTGGTTACCCCAATCAACCCCACCAGACCCGACCCCTTCTCTCGCTAAATCACCTCCGGCTGCCTATTCTCCTGCCAAAGGTCACACTCTGTTCGAACAGCTAAAGGAGCACACCGTGGAATGGGAACAGACACTTGATGTTATGGTGCAGATGGGTATCGGCAGGGAAACCAACGAGCTCGGAGGTTGCGAGGCAAAGTTCGTCGTTATGCAGGTCAGTTTTTCGTACTCGCTTTTTCTTGCCGTTGTTGCTCACTATGTTTCGCAGCGAGTTATTCCAGGTGATCCAGATGCACCGCGCAATCCAAGGCTTGGCGCTGTAAGCTTAAATCTCGCTCAATACGTCGACGCTGGAGTCGTCACTCGCCGTTATTTGCTTAGGCAGAGCAAGACTAATGCTACACTCAAGGTATTTCTCTTATCAATCTCCATGTGTTCTGAACTTAACTTACGACATTTCCTGATAGCTCACCGTTCAACTAGAGCACATCAGCGGCGAATCATCCTACATCGCCCCACCTCTCCCTAAAGGAGAGATCCTTAGTGGAGTAGCTGGTCTACTCGACAACGACATCTATCGCACGCGACCACGCACCCTCGATCTCTACGCAAATGACTACTCATCCTCCTCTTCTGTATCCACCACTTCGTCGCACTCTTCCGGAAAACGCGGTCCTAAGCGTAAGAAGAACCCGTTGGACGCGAGTCAGCTCCCCAATACTCGTGGGATCCGCGGCACGGAGAAGCTCATTGAAGCGTTGTTTAACCCTGCACCTGTCACGCGCCCTGGGCAACTCACCCCCTTCACATATCTCCACGAGCCCTCAGCACAGTCTCACTCACACGGTCACTCTCGAGATCCCACCACAGAAGATGGGCACGCCCAAGTTGACGGATCCGAGTACGAGACAAAACTCGCAAACGAATCTTTATATTCGAATTCCGTTGACCTCAACCACCCTCTTCCCACGCGCATGGACTCTGAGAGCGATTATCAGAGTATGCGGTCGAAGTGGACTGGCTCGTTACGTGCGCCGTCTGTGAAGAGTACGCGATCTCTGGCAGCGAGCCGATCAGGGGTCAACGGTAACGAGTTCGGAGCAGGATTCGGAGGCGGAGTGAGCACTGCTGTGTCGAATGCGACTATTGTGGAGAAGCGAGGGTGGTGGCGGAAGGTGCTCCATGCGGGAGCTGCATCATGATCGTAGGCATTTTTTCGGTTTCGAGTTTCAGTTTCAGTTCACGCCCACAACCACGTTTTAAGTTGCTTTTCTTGTTATTGTCATTCGGGTTTTCGTTATTGCACTGCACTGCTCTGGGAGGATTCAAATAATCAAGTTTCATCTATAGCTACAGCCATTAATGTTGGCATGCATCATACTTCTACTACATCGTTCCTTTCGTTCATCCTTTACTACATAAATCGCACGGTATGGTACATAATCATGCCTTAGTAGATTATTCTTGCAATGAGGCGCTGGACGCTCGAAATGAAATCAATCATGCGTTAGTTTTGAGAGCTGGATCGCTGAAATTCGAGGAATTATCTAGGAGTATATGCTACAGGACAGCTACGCACGCCGCATCTGCAATCTATCAGGATTCAGCTCTGTAGATATCTTCCAAGAAGCACTGAATAACCCACACTCACCAGCTATGACGCATTAACCCGTTGGGCACTCGACCCCACCGACCCAAATATCCCCTCAATGACATTCCGCCCCGGCTCCCTCGATTTTCGCACAATTGCAACTTTGGCTCTACGTTTTTGCTTTGCCTCTTTCATCTCCTTCTTAAGTTGGACCTTCGCTTCTGCTTGTGCCAATGCCTCGTCTTCGGCGCGTTTGACATCTAGCTTCTCGCGTACCAGAATCCTGAGACGCATCCCTTCCATACCCAATAAATCAGGTTTAGTCCGCAGGAGGTAGTTATCAACGCCCCCATGCTACTCCCGATAAAAGTAACAATAAAAGAAAGACTATAATGAGAAACCACCTCTAACTGACACGTAACGACAACCCACCTTATTAATACTCTTAAGCGCACGCGTCGTGAGTTTTACTTTTACATCGTGTCCCAGTGCATCGGATGTTAAGCGTTTGGTGTGTACGTTGGGAAGCCATGTACGTCGGGTTTTGTGTTTTGAATGCGGGACGTTGTTTCCGTATTGTTTGGTTTTGCCGTGGAAGAGGCCGAGTTGGGAACGGCGGAAGGGAGTGGAGATTTTGGATAGTGAGGCTAATATTGGGGGGGTGGAGAACATGGTTGAGGGTGCTGGTCCTGCTGTGAAGAAGTGACAAGTCTGCGAGACTTGGTCTAAAGTCTTGGCCGGAAGCAGTCACGTGAGTAGTTTTCAGGTGCCTGGTGTAGGCACTGCGTTTTGCTTCAACACTTGATTCCAAGTTTCCGACCATGTCTACAGACCCAAGGGATTCGACTCGAGAAACCAAGCTGTCTCTGCCGAAAACGTGGCATGCAGAGTCTGCTGGTGAGTACAGTAATACATTCGCTCGCATGCACAGAACTCACTCGGAGTCACTGGACAGACACCATGGGCTCGATGGGCATGTTCCTCGCTGGCTTGGTGCTAGTTTCTAGAAATCGGTAAGTGTAGTAACTTAAAGCCACCTTTTTATGCTGCTGTTCTATCTAGACACCTAATACATTACTCATCCCATCCCATATCCACAGGTACCTAGCATGGCCAGTAGCCCTACTTGCGCTCAGCAGCTTCATGAACCAACACCCTATTCGGACAAAGGAAGGCGGGAGCACGCCTTGGACGGCTCTGATGTGAGTCCATCGTTTCAGTTCTGGTGCAGTGCGTATGTCTGACTTGGACACACGCTACTTCGACTTAGGACCGCAACGTTTGCGTTGATCGTGTCACACGCTGCGATGTTCACGTTCACGGACCCTATGACTGGCGCGATCAAGTTTTCGTCGTAGAGTCGACTCGACTCGTGATTATTGTGCTATATATTTGTGGATAAGACGATGGTTGTGATTTAAATTATAGCGCACTTCCCTTACGGGTCCCTGGGTCTCACTGTATGCGTGGTTGTGGGCTGGTTTTTTCGGATTCATTTTATTCCGTTCAATGTCCTGAACTTTGTGCAGCCGTTGCACATGCCAGGGAGCTCGAGACAGAGTCGAGGATTGGACCAAGCTTCGCTGCTGCTTCACCCATTATGTATTCCACTCCCTAGTTTTTGCGCGGCTACTGTGGCACAACTTGACACTGTGAACCCCGAATGACCATCACAGTTTACCGACTCCACCCCATGACATTCGTCGATGGCGTGACGCCCGGTGGGTAAAGAGTCAATTTTGCATCAATTGTATGACAATATCCGTGACCTCTCTGTAGCATTGCCTTGCAATATCACTTGCCCGTGATAAATCACGCTCACCCCGGTGTACCCAAGCTCGCACATACAGGACACTATCCATCTTTCCACTGATCACCATGAACCTTTGACATTATTCAGAGACACGATACATCCACTGCCACGCTCTCACCAATACCATCTGCATCCCAGGTGTCTCAATACTCCGTGTCGTCCTAATCGGCATCATTGGATCATGACAACCATTTGGTTCTTCGCAGATTCATCCAATTGGCCTGGTTTCACTACTCAAAAGACATACTAAGTTGTAGCTGCTATCAAGCAGCAGTTTTCGCTGTTCTCTCGGTGTGATTACAGTCTTGTCTTTCCTCCTGGCGCTAACCACTAACGGAGAGCAAGAAGTCACGTGAACTCGATCGCGCTTCGTGGCACTGCCTAATGCAATTATCTTAGGCGACCTTGCTGTTCGTGAGGGAACTTGAACTCAGACTTGCAGGAACTACTGTTCAACCACACCGTCACGGAATGACCCAGAACCTTGTCACACGCGCAGCCGCTGCTGCTCAATTCTTAAATTTTAGAATTGAGCAGCCCTTATTTGTTCGCGTGGCAGCGTATATATGCCGTTTGCCCAGCTCATTACTTCCTCAGACGTAGTATGTTGCCCATGTTGCCCCCAGGTCCTACCCTCCGTCAGACGGAAGGTGAGTCTTGCTGGTTAAACTGTCGCGTCGCTGAATTTGATGCGTTTTTTTTCTAGCCGCAGACATTAGCCTCACGATCGTGGCCGTCCTTGCAACATCCTTCCGCTTGTGTATTCGTGTGCGGCAGAAACGTTTGGGGCTCGACGATGCATGGGTGATCCTCGGCATGATATGCGATCTTCTGCTATTAATCGCCGATTGCTTGTATCTGCAAGACTTTTGTGAGCGTCACAGCAGTATGTATGATGCGTACGTCTTGCTGAAAAAACGCAGTGAAATACTCTCAAAGTACGAGAATAGCATTGTACTACATGTGCGTTCGTTTTTCTTATTACACTTGAGAGTCGTGACCAATGCCACATCAGGGTTGCTCAATTCTTTTACGGAGTTGTATGGTAAGACATTATTACTGATGTTCTAGTGGCATGACAACGCGACGGAACTAACATGCACACAGGTCATCGAAGTTATCCATGTTATTTACCATTTTGCGACTCTCAATCCCGGGAAACTTCAGGAGATTTCTTATGTGCACTGTCGGTATCTTCGGCGCCATATGGGGTCTACTTTTTGCACAACTATGGTGGATCTGTGAAACTCAGACTGGCTGGAAGACACAACCCCATCCGCAGTGTGATCTCGGCAGACGTGTTGCAATAACACAGATGATCAGTGAGAATTAATTGTTCATAAAATATATCGGTCTTCTGATGTCTTTCAGCCGACGTTTTAGCGGATTTTGTTCTCATCATTGCTCCGTGTTTCCTTCTTTACAAAGTCAGATTGTCGAGGTCGCATAAAGTCCGGATATTATCTGTCTTCTCTACGTCAGCAATCACCACGATCGTCAGTCTCACCCATGCGTATTACATCGTCGTTAGTGGAGGGCTTAAGGAGGTTATGGCTGCTATAGTCGAGGTTCGGTATCAGTGTTTAGACCTCGAGCACTGCTGACCACGTTGTAGGCTTCTGTGTCTCTAATCGTCGCGAATTTGAGCGTCATCGTCGCGTTCATCTTCCATTTACATTCAGAAGATGATTCACCATCCACTCCGACGCCAGTCATAACTTTTGGCGGACAAAATAGGGCACGCATTACTCCGACTTGTATAGCTGTTGAAACTACCACGATCGTACTGGAAGATCTCTCCGAAGCTCGTCTCCGTTCTACGAAGACAAGTGACGACGACGAAATCACTTTAAATAACAGGGAGCGAAAGCAGACGAAAGACTGGTGTTAAAGCACAGAGAGGTTGATCCGCCTCCGACTCCCACGTTAGTGAGGAAGGGTCTTTGTCGAATGGATTTCTTCTATTTCTTCCACCCCTCCCTGCAACTTGCATGGCAAACTGCGTTTTATCGATCGAACACGTCATTCTTGCTGTCTGTGGCTAAGCCGTGCAATCACACTTTATCCCTCTATTCCAATCCGATAACAAAAATTTCATTGCAGCCGCATTGGTGATCGGCACTATCTGTTTTATAATGTGTGCTAATTAAACAATTTAATTCAGAGGTTGAAATCCTGCTTGACAAGACGTTGAAAACTGCACGTGGTGAGTCCACCGTCTTCATCCAAGAAACGGGTATCGGTGCCATTTTTGCGTTCACCATCGCTTAAGCTCCTGTATTTACTTGCGCCCATGCACATCTTGCATTTGATGACTGTAGGGGGTTGGCTGTCAGTGAGAACGAGGCCAGTAGATGCAATATTAGCAACTTCAACTTCTCAATGTCAAAAAATTCTGTGGGTGATTCTCACCCAATGGCTTCTAATGACCGTCTAACACCAGTCGTTCCAAAGCACTTGGGTCTACATTATTCGTGAGGTAGGTGCCAGTGGCACGCAAACGACACGGCTGGAAATGTATTTGACACGAAACATTTGAAGCGGACAAGGGTCAACGGGATCGTAGCAACACTAAAATGTGCTTTAAACGGTAATGGTTGCAGTTGCATTAAATAAACAAATTTGTTGAACGGACTCTCAGGCTGCGGACAATTCAATTTTACAAGTGGGCAGTTGACATCCGAGAATCGTGTGCTCCGAGATTTGCGCATTTGCCAACCGACTCGGGTCTCGGAGTAGTTACGCTCGTTAATCATATTGACCGTGACTCAGACTTTTCTCTTGCTTGGTCTCCCACTGCGGTTAGTTGAGTGTGGATCGCCAACAGGCCTCGAATCGTAGTTGCGTTACTTGAGTCCGTCAGGTCACAATTAAAATGTGACGCGTGATGGCTGAATATTTCAATCTTGAATCTTTTTCTCGATGGCAACAAAAGCTACATAGTACATACCAAAGAAAATAGCGGCAAACTAGCTTCTGCTTCGTCTGGCTTCATCACAATCGCGCATAGGAGCTAGAACGATATTAGATGACTCGGCCACTGGTCGACTTGCAGACCACACCGCATGGGGGACGTTCCCTCTTTGCCACACAGCCCATTACCCGGGGGACGAACATCTTTGCATGTGAAGTTCCGTTTGCACATGTGATTTACAAAGATTATCGCAGGGAGGTCTGTGCTCAGTGTTTTGCTTATGCAGCAAGTACTTCCCGAAGTATTGGCGATCCACGGACTTGGAGTATCCGAAGCTGCATGCGGGCGACCGCGGAGACCGTTTGGTTCTGTACAGATGAATGCAAGGTCACATGGGAAAGCGGGGTGATAGGTCCATTGATAGCAGATGTTAATGCTCTTCTTGGCAAAGCAAAGATAGCCACTCGGAGTCAATCAGCCAGGGACGGCCACGATCCGATATTGCCAAATATTTCTACTGCACAAATCACGCAGGACTATATCGACGAAGCATGGGTGGATGTCGAGAATTTTGTCTCCTCTCGTACTCTTCTTTCTTCGTACTGCTCGACGATGAATTTAGAAGATATGGAACTCGAAATCTCGCGCTCGGTTGCTTCAGCCATTGTCCAGCGATATGTAATTGATCACCGTCTCGCCAATCTCACAGCTTCTTCCGTAATATCCAGCTCAGATCTCTGGGCAGAAGTGCTTAATCTCCAGAGCAGCGAGCTCTCGAACGTTAGCCTGCGGCCTTACATTCTCAAGGCGCATCTACGTGTATATGCTTTTCTGTGTCATTCGCTTCCAACGCATCTCAAAACGTACGTTCCCATGGCACGAATTATCCTTGCGCGGGACACGGGGAATGCTTTCGGCATTTGGGATGGAGACAGCAGAGATGAAATGCTCGGATGGGGCCTTTGGGCAGGCGCGAGCTATTTTAATCACAGTAAGAAACCACTTCTTCGTAAGCCTTATTGCTCAATACGCCGGCCCATTAAGGCTGCTGCCCAAATGTCGAAAAGACTCGTGTCGGACGTGCCATGCATTTCACTACCTCTCGCTCAGTTGAAACCGGCGAGGAGCTCTGCATCAGTTATATCGATACCAATCAAACCATTACGCAGCGCAGACAGGACCTAGAGAACAGCTGGTTTTTCAAGTGCCGGTGCCAGCGTTGCCTATTAGAAGAAGCATCTCTTCATTAATATTGAAGTACCTTTTCTCCCATTTTATATAAATCACTTGACTAACCTACATTTCATCATTTGTCGGGCTACTACAGGAACCCGCTCAAAAATATACACATAGAAAAACTCTCCCACTCACGCGGCAAACAAGCGATCCTTTCGACGTACCCTTGGAGACCCTTGGATCCTGATCTCCCTCTCAATAGTTGATTATTTCCACGGAGTATAAGCACTCAGCGGCCCGCATCCAATCGTCTCCCACAGACTCATACCATCAGAATGGGCGGAGTTCCCGACTCCGAAAGTCGTTGCGACGGCATTGATTTCGAACACAAACTACAAATGTGTATATACGTGGTGCAAACTATCCTCCTGTGCTTTGTTTTGTCGGATGTCGATCAATGTGGTAATTTTCGTGTTATCTCTGAGTTCTCGCTCGTGTCTCTGAATTCCCGGCGGAAGAATGAGATTTGAAAACACCTTCCATTCACAGGGCTATCGACCTACAAGCTGGCTGGAAAGGTTTGACGACTCCATCGAGTTGCTGTATACTCTCCTCAGAAAAGAAATCTGGGAAGTGGCGGGAAAGAATCCAATAACTAATAGGCACCAACAGGTTAATGATAAAGCCAATCGCTTCAAGGAGCGTGTTTGGTGCAAACCGGCCAATTCATCCAATATTATTATCGAGTCATCCGATCATCTCGTGTCTCAATATTTCATTCTCGATATTTTTTATAACTAACACAATTATGCCAAAAATTCTTCGGAGGCGCTTGGTGTATAACTTTCAAAGGAAGACAACTGACTTCACAGGAATATGGTGTATCCTCAAGGCAGTCGAAGCTCTGAAATGAACTGGATTTTAAGTTGCTCGAGGCTTGCCCGAGTGATCTGACGATTTCGCTCGCTAGTTAAAATTAGGCTTACGCCGAAGTTAACGAGTACGTAGTAGTCTTGCCATTGCAGCTACTCTCATGTGAATAAACGTACCAGATTTCATTTTGTTGCGCTTACCGCTCCCTCGCTATGATCAATCGCGTGACGCGTGGAATCGAGCTCGGAAAACAATTGTTTGGATGAACCACTCACAACCATGACCTGGCTGCATCATGCACAGTATACAATTGATGGGCATGTTAGCATCTAGACTCGATAGGCTTATTTTGTAATTTTCTGATATAAGTAATAGCCTAATTATAGTAGGCAGTCCACAACTTGACTTGCGCAGGCCTAGAGCAGACTGAGCAAACTCTATATACCTCCTCCACTCCTCTCTGACGACTACTTTCATGACACCAGCGGAAGACGACGCTTCTCCCCCACGTATCAAAGGAAAAGGAAAGGCTAGGCATCCTGAACCGTCAGAGCGAACACCCCTGCTCCAACAGCACAGTGACGTTGCTCCCAGTCAACCACGTGCTACAGATGTTGACCTTGAAAGCAGCTCTGACGCTCAGCGAAGGCTTTGGTCCAAACTTACATTTGTTTTCCTGGTATCTCTGTCTTCCTGCATCATAGTATTCCTGCTGTTTGCTCTGTTGGCATACTCGTATGCTGCCAGGTTGTCGGGTGTGTCTCCAGAAGACATCATAGAGAACGCACTGGTGATACAAGGTCCATACCGGGCGAGCGTACTCAATCTCACAGCAGACGGCGGGATATGGATACAAGTACAAGCAAGAGTTGGAATCGATGCGAGATCAATCATGGGAGTCGAAACGGATGATGACGAGGGAACACTCGCCGACATATGGAAGTCATTTGGTCGATGGGGCGTCGGGATTCTGGATAGAGTTACAGTGGATGTCTCTACGGCTCAAATCTTCTCTCAGCAACAGGCACTCTTAACCACACTCGATTTACCACCATTTGAACTTCCTCTCACCGCCAATCCCCCATATGATGATTCATGGTTATCTCCACTGTCTTTGACCCTTTTTGCCGTCCCCACCCGGAATGCTTCTGATGTCAACCAGTTCGTGTACGATTCCTGGCATTCTGGTGCCGCGTCTGTGCATGCCTCTATTCCTCGTGTAGTCATCTCTGGGGGGTCGACGAACAAAGGTGGTTGGAGGCAAATGCTAAAGCTCCGGAGATTAGATATACAAACACAGTTGTCCATGAAGCGTGAGTCTTTTTATTGTCCGTTAATTTGTTAAGAGTCACGGTGCTACAGCACTACCGACAGTTCCGCCAATCCCTGGCTTGCCCACCCCGGGCGAGGACGTACCACTACCATCCATTTCGCAGCTGATCACGCTGCAGTCTTTTGGCGTGGAGTCTGAAGCTAAAGACGTGACTGTACATGCCCTTGCGACCGTCATCAATCCCGTGCCACCTATAATGAACCTCACTGTACCCCCACTTCCGTTCATAATTTCCCTCCATGACGAAAATCATTCATCAGTACCAATAGCATCGGTTCACACCGACCCGTTCACGCTGACCCATCCCAACATCACACTCACTATCTCTGGAAGCGTTCTCCCCCTACCTCCTCCCCCTTCCACATCCATTTCCGCTTTCCTTAGTAGATACCTCTCCCTCGAACCTAACCCCGTATCCGTCGCATGTCCACTATTCCCATCTTTTGTGGTGGACATGGAATTTCCGGCCCCCAGTTCCAAACCACAAATACTCCGTAATGTAACAATTCACGACATGAAGATCAAACCCAATTCTGCTAGCACCGGCTTTCTTGCGAGTGGTTCGGTATTCGCTCGCATAGTGCTTCCTAAAGGAATGGATCTTACGCTGGATGTTACTCGCGTATTCCCTGATGTTCTGGTCTACGACGGGGAAGTCCATGAACTGCCTACACTTCTCTTACCCCAACAGAATGACGAAGAAGAATTACCAGATCCACTTCCAGAACGTGCATTTGGTCATATACGACCTGAAGATTGGTTGGAAGCAACAAGCGTTCAAGTCGACGGCGGAGATGAAGGTTCGATATTCGCGGTCACCGCAGATATGGTCGATGTCCCGTTGGAAGTGCTTCCTGGTCGGCAGAAACAATTCAGCAATTTCATCAGCAAGGTATGCATAGCACATTTTTTTCGTAACCTTGTTCACGCAGGATTTGTTGCAGGTTGTATTTGGCACCCATGGTGCATTGGCCGGCTTGCAGGGAACCACTGATGTTGGGGTGCACATTCTCGGATTACCGTTCCGTGATCATGAGGACACGGCCACGGGAATGGACCTTTTAGGTCTGCCCTTCCAAGGGAGCGTACGCATTGGAATGAAAGATCTATTGGTATAACGGCTCGCTTGATCTTTGCTCCGAAGGACTGTGTGTAATTTATTTGCCTGTATCATCCATCCGCTAGCCACTAAGACCATTCCAATGTACTGTTGACATATCTTCTAGTTCACTATATCGCACTGGAATTTAGTTTTCCTCTTGTATCTGGCTAGGGCACGCGTTGAGCCCTAGGAATGATGTCACCTGCTTGCGCGTGAAATGAATCACAGGGCGGTCTAATGTTGGACATCTTTCATTCTGTTATTCAAGATGGAGGTGTTCTTAGAATTCGCTGCCTCTACCAGACGTATACTATTAACATGAACCCGCTCTTTCGTAGCGGTTTGGACGAGATCCTCGCATTAATGGTCTCCTGCACTGCACCTGTATTCATCAACTTGTACATCGTCAATATTTTGAACATCGCCCAAGGATAGTGGGACAGAAAGTACACCTACACAAGTTGAAGATTCAGTTGTAATGCTTGATTACCACCCCGTGAATGATCTCTTCTTCTACGCCTTTTTCTTTTCCACTCTTGAGTTTCGAAATGCCATAGGACATCGTCCTCGCTACCCTCCAACGTTCCATCGTCGGCGCCTCGCTATCTTCGCACCGTCTCTGAATTCCCACTCTCTGTAAGACTGGGCTTTCAACCATCGGCACCAATTTGATATCGTCATTAGGCATGGCAAAAAAGAATGCTCCAAGACGAGTATAGTTCCGCTGGTCCACCGCGGGCTGGACAACGCGGTGGATCGTGCCTTTGTAGTATCCGCCAGTAAGGAAGTCTATTGCATCGCCTGCGTTGACCACCTACAATCCAGTTGTTATGTTATACATTGAGACATATTTCGGGCATGACCACCCACAAGCGCATTTTCCATGTGACGGATCCAACGCCATTCACCTTCGCGGGTCTGGATTTGCAGTGCGGCGACGGGCTGGCTCCATAGGATCGTGATGCTTCCAAAGTCTTGCGGTAACAATGTGAGCATGTTTCTTCGTGAGTGAATTGCTGACCTGTGTGACCCTTCAGCCAAACGTTGTTTGTTTTTGCTTCTTCTTCTTCTGTTCGTGGGTGGCTACACTATATGAGCTTATGCAGAG
>KN835339.1:0-38566 GCA_000827255.1 Suillus luteus UH-Slu-Lm8-n1
TTCCAGTAAGATGGAAGCCCAGCATCCAGGCCCCACTGATAGTTTCCCGCAGAACCTGACTGAGCCGACTTCTCGAACAGACGCTGTTCGAAGACCGACAGACATTCCAGGTCAACATCAGTGTGAATCACATCTGTGCTTCTGCCGGTCTGCTCCAAAAGTGTCGTCCATGCGGCATCGAGAATAAATTCCTCCTGGTCGTCTGTGGTACCATCCCAGGGTAGCCCGGATCCGCCTCTAATGTGCTGTGCTTGTTGCATGCGAGCACGATGCTGAGTGCGTGAGCAAATGGCGCGCAGCCTAACCATTGCGCCGCAGCAGTCGCAGCAGTGGCGCAGCATTTTCCTTGTGCCCGTGTGACAGGCTTGGCTAGGACTAGCTTGACTTCCAGTGCAACGCGTCAGACCGTTTGGTTACTCTGGTACATGGCTTCCAAGAAATACCGCTAGGTGAGCTAATGTGATACGCCCAAAGGTGAACCGTGCCAGCAAGGTAAGCACTACACTCTTGCTTGTGAAGTGATCACATCTTGAAGTAGATTCGTGATAGGTGCCAGCTATCGCTTATGGTCATGGTGGTCCCGACGTAGCCCCAGAATATCCTTCTCCCGAGTAAACCAAATTGGTTGAATCTCTGATACTCATCGAGTTCATTTGAACCTATCTTGGTTCATGAAGTTTTCAAGCGACAATCCGAAAGGCACACATGCTGACTGGCGTGGATGCCATTCAGGACGGGGCAAAATACGTTGTTGGCGACCAATACACCATTGCAGGATCGCACGTTCACGCCGTTAAGGACAGAGTTGAACCTGTTGGTGCAGAAGGGAATTCGCCATGTTATTTCTCTTCATTTTGGTATGGATATATGCTAACATTGGACTTTTTCCACCACAGCTCTCCTATTGCCATCGTTCACCCCTCCCTCTCAAGCCCAGACACAAAACACAGGTCCCACTGCTTCACTCTACTTTCTCTCGGCGTCCGCGTCTTGCTCCCTCATCTAGGCGAAAGTAGAGGCCTGTTCGCAATTGCACGCACTGCCTCTTGCCCTACCGAGGCCAGTACGACCGGGAGCACGATCGACTTGACAAGCTCAGCAAGTGGTAAAGGGAGACAACCCACCTTCGACGTTTCCAGCAACAAAATAGCTGCATTCAGAGCGAGATGAGGATGGTGCTGCTGAGGAAAGTGGGGCCTGTACCTGGGTTGAGTAGAGGTATTAGCAATTGGCCTGGACAGAGTGAGTTGAGTTCGAGTGAGTTCGAGTACTGGCGGAGTGGATCAGCGAAAAGAAGATATGGCGAGGCATAAGTTGATGGCTGTTGGCTCAGCTGCTTCTGCGTCGATCGGCTCCTGGCTTCAAGTTGGAGTGAGAATGAACTAGCTTCCGCTTCTTCCACATCGAACATTCCCAAACTGACTTCTACTTCCACTGCGTCGACATCATTGTCCCCATCCACCTCTCATCAAACAAACCCGACCTACGTATAAATAACAAACGCAAAGCAGACGTCTTACTAGTGGGTAGATCTCCTTCCAAATGACCCTACAAACGCCCATGCTCAGACACGAACACCTCCCACCCCACCACCACCATCATACCCTACAACACACCAATTTTCTCCAACTCACGCATCAAAATCTCTCCCATCACACACGAATAAATCCTCACTATCGGTCAAGACAGACGACACGACACGTCACCTTCTTCACGCTCTAATGAGTTTGGAGGGGACGCAGATAGGGTGCTGTTTGACGCCGACTGGATTGAGGTCTGCTGCAGTTGCAGTTCAAAGCGTGCATGATGAGAGTATAGAGGATGTGGATATCGAGCCTGCACATACACCCATCACACTCTCCTGCCCACAAAACGATGTGTTCACAAAACGTCCACCGATGTCTACGTTGCCCGTACCAACGCCAACGACGGCGCGCGTGCCAAGGTGAACAAATATGTGCCGACGACGACCAGTGCTATGCTAAAACCTAATAGTATCGTGCTGCTTTACGAGGATGATAATAATGGCGAAGAAGAGGACCTGGATGAACTTCGAAGTTGAAGTGGTAGTTGGAGGTTCAACCCAGAGTCGCGGGGACATCGACTACAGCGGATAGCAAGTTCAAACGACGATCAATGTTAGACGAAGAGCTTGCAAGGGCGCGGGCGTCTGATCGGCTTGTACATGTGTAAAAAACCTAGGGCTGGGATTGGAGAGTGGGTAGTTATTTGGAATGGGCATGGTCAGCTATTGTACTAGTCGTGATGCAACATGATATTAGTGCCCAGATCAATTCAATAATCCTCCGAACAAATCTGTGTGACGATGATTCTACGAAGCTCCAGAGCAATACCACAACGAAAAACTAACTAAATTGAATATGTACCGTAACGAAACATTTATATGCTGTACAGTACCCATGGTTGATCGCCCGGACCGTCCCCAGTGCTACACATCGCCACTGGTCGACACGTCTCCACGCTCCTGGAAAGCAACTGTACTCAGACAAGTTCCTTCATCCGAGTTAGACACGAGTTTAGCATTATAGTCTCGAACGCTGAGGATGAGACGTGGACCCATAACAAACATCTGCAACACCTGGGAAATGTCGAGAATGCCGAAATATGCACCATTTTCCACAGTTGCAAGCTTGTAGAAATGATTCAGGAGTCAGATGTAGATGTCAGTCACAGATAGACGCACCGAGAACTTTGGAGAGAGTGAGCCGAGGTAGAAGGCAGACACAGCAGCAAAACTAGGACACGCAGAAGTTAAGTAGAGCAAGACAACGATGACGTCCAAATCAACGAACTCACACTGCAAAGTACAGCGCGTGACTTTGTGCTAACACTTTGAAAAAGCCTCCAGTAGTCGATCCTGTCGGCAATTGTCGTAGTTCACGGAAGTGTTTTATAACAATCCAGACTGCAAGGAAAAACACAAGGATTTCCCATATCGAGGTGGGTATCAAGATCTCGCGGTTCAGAGCTATCCCAGCGGCGTCTAGGGAATAACCACAGATATGGAAGCCAGACAAGATCCATTCCTCTGGTGTTCGTCCATGAGTCTCATCTGCTTGCGACATCCGAGTCAAACAATTAAAGCTTACCTCCTACAGTAGTAAGATTTGCCATTACCAACATAACTCCGGAAGCAATCGTGGAAGCCAGCAAGACCACAATGAGAAAGACAAGTATCTTTTTTGATCCCTGATACATGGCATATATCCGAGTCGTCATGATAACTTGCTTGATATTTTAGTCCCTGGGAAGTTAATATTGGTGTAGTACTGCAACTCACCGCCCAGGAAGGTGTTTATGACGATAGGCATCCATGCCTGTATGAAGTAAATGACATTGCCTAAGTAACCCAGCTCGCATTAATGAGGATGGACTCTATAATTTAAATGAACTCACAGCTGTCGCAGTCATTATGTCGAACCATCAAACTGTTTGGGAACGCCACTCACCTCTATGTACGAGTGCAGTTGGTAGTTGCATCAGAATGTCAGAAATTGATGCTGAATACTCACTGCGTCTGTCTGAGTCGTGGAGAACACGAGATACCCTACATACCGCCAGTCAAAAGAAAAGAACGCACTGTATTTGAGGATACATACATGATGTGTACAGGCTGATTGCGAGAGATACGGTATTAGTGAAGTGCAACTTGTTAGCCTTGAAAACTTGCATAGCATATAGTATCCCAACATAGCGCACCTAGCATAGTATGAAAGTTAGCACAACTTGTCGACTGCGCATATAACACGAACTACGCACACAAAGATACATAACGCTCATGAGGGACCAGCGTTGCTTCTGTTCCAGAACAACTGTATTATCCTACTGGTCTTCTGAGCAGAGATTTTACTCACCCAGACCAGTTCGACCTAAGTTAGAGTTGCCTTAGCGAGACAGCTACGCTGAAAATGGCATCGACTTACCTCTTGTCCGAATGTTAATGCTTGAATGTCACATGGATATCAATAATCGCATTGGAAATTATTATTTCGCTTACCCCAGTCATATACTACCGCAGCAAAAGATCCAACTGTGAAACGACAGACGTGAGACGTCACCAACACCATCCGACTTGCTCTGTACGCACCCATAAAGTAACTGTACATGAGAGCCCAATCGATGAATGGCCACCATATGGGATTATCTGAGACCAATGTCATAATCAAGTTGGGATTGGGGGCCTGGTAAATGTCGCCGAGCGTGCTTGCTGATAGTAGTACCATTGTCCTATGCATTTATAGCTATCAGAAATCGAATCTTAATGTGTGACCGGATCAAAATGGTCACGGCGATTTATCGCGCCGAGCGACTATCAGCAATAAGTCAGGTTTCTTTGGAAACCTTCCCTGGGATGTGCGCAGGTACAAAGGGCCGCCCAGTTTGCCGGCAGTAAGTAACTGTAGTACATTTAAAGTATGTTGTTCGAGAACGCAGCCGCCGGTAAATAAAACACTGCTCATCGAGCACAGCCAACTTTTAGATGGGCCTAGAAGACTTTCACGTGGAACAATTCGAACACTCGGACCACATTGGAGTCCTGGATCGCAGGTAGTCGCCGCTGCATGTTGTAGTCGGTCCTCAATGTAAAGAGTCGTCGCCTCCCGCCATAGTGGTTTGGCCTTGGGTTTCCCTAGCAGTCCGATCAAAGACAGTGCTTGGCTTGGCTCGGCTCGTAATACATACGTGCCAAGAACACTCGGAGTCACCTGATCACTAGTCTAAGGTCATACTGGTTCGTATCCAGATTCCCTTCCAATTCGAACCTTGTTTCCTACATTCAAATTTGCCGCCCGTGTTAGTAGAATGAGATTGACAGATACACACTGCATACCAAGCGTACTTCGCAGCGTGTTTAAGCAGACAATGAAATCGTCGACATAGCAAATTTGCGATTATTTGCCCTCGGCAGGCTAATTCTGTAATGCCTCTTGCAATTGTCTGACATCGTAGATCAGCACTGCACAGTATGATAGATCGTGTCACAGGAATTGTGAATCTACAAGGATGGAGAATGAGATTGTGCTGGTAACCAGTTATCGCTCGCACATGTCAATGGCAGCCCATTCAAGAGGTGTCGTATGTACAAGAGACTCCGATTAGAGAGCTACAAGGATTCTTCCTTGTTTCAGTACAAAATTTCATAAAGACCGGCGAGATTCACTCACATTTGACTACTTAACGTGTCAATTGCGCGAAATTAGCATAGAGGTGTTCTCTTTCCATCTTCTCTTTGAGGATACGAGCCGGAAGTGTCTCCTCATTGCGACCTGCAGCGCGAATGGCTTCCTTGTCTTGTCCTGTCATCTCAGCCCGCAAATACAACTGATTCTGTTTATCCCCCCGAATATGCAAATTGATGTACCTATGCAATGCAAATGTAAGAAGCTCCACTTGCTAAAATCCAAGATAAGGGCGAAGAACTCACTCTAGACATGCCACGGCGCTCATAGGTTTGTTGAATTGCGCGCCTGTGGCAGCAGAGACACCTATGAAGGGCTCGCGTTTCCTTGCAATATCAAGGACAACTGCGGGAATGTGCAATTCAGCGGTCACTGAGTTCCCTGAGTCTTCTGCACAACTGCAACCAATGAACTCTACAAGTCCTACAGGATCTTTGGTGAAACCTTCTGCATTATACTTTGCTCGAGCCTCACGCCATATCTGTAGCCGCTTCGGCGTGAGGGGACCTTGCATGCTCGGGTGCCACGGTGTGATGGCATTGACCTGCAACATCCCTTGAAGCTTCTCCCCAACAGCTTCGTCATTGAGATACAGTCCTACGAAATCAAGGATATCGCTGGGTTCCACTGCAACGTCAACACGTGCCATGAATGGCACATCGAATCCGACTCGGGGATTGTCGAACAGGCCACAGTCGAAGACGATACCAATTTTGAGGTATGCCATGAGCAACGGGTTTGCACCGAACATTTGTATGAATTTGAGTGCCCCCGAGGAGCGTTCAACCTCGTGGCATGTCGGTTTGTGGGTGGACCTATCGACGATCGTTGAGTTCGTGTGGAGTAAAACTTAACCAGTGTGTTTCAGTTGTATGAAGTACTCTCACCAATGTTTCTTTTGGCACTGTGTACACAAGAAGGCACACAACTCGAGTCAGCCCCAGTTTCATCCCAGTAGGACTTAAATCCCACCTCTTTTGAGCAATACCAGACGCTCTTACACTAAGAACAGAGTTTGCGACACTAGATGAACAGCTGCAACAGTACTCAGATATTTGAGCGTCACCTTTGCACATTTCAAAAGTTTCCCCAATTTCGTTCGACACTGCGTACATTCAAGTCGTAGTATGTTCTTGTTTGCTTTGAGAAATTCACTGGAAGCAGCTGTAGCGCGGAAATGATTGTCCGTCTCTGGATGAATCACGTGTTCGAAATATACGGCCTTTGGAGCCGAGGATCCAGGGTTGTTTGTGTCAGCATCCATGTTCTTTGTGAAGGAGGCCTTCAATGTCTGCAGCATGACTGAAGGTTCACCAGCGCACACCATGAAGGACACATGACGGGATCTGTACCGTGACTTGGGATACCGGCATCAAATCTAGGTGATGCATTTTTAAGTTGGGCCAGCTATAGTAACTATCTTAGACGTGCGGCAGCGCTCAGCGCTGCAGCCTTCGACGAGTTAGGTGCGAGAATTCTGATTTCAAGAGGCTGTCCGTAGCAAATTCACATGGTCTAGATCCAGTTTAGACCAATTCCTCAGGCTATACTAGTGGGGTCGCACACCTCACTTCTTTCCCTCCCTTGCTTGTGTGAGTTGATCACATAGTTTTCTCTGCTATAAGTCAGGTACTATCGCATAATTTCCCAGCAACGTTAGAGTTGCGCGCCAACAAAGAAATCTGCAATGCGCCAATGTCGAATAGGCCCCACGAGTTGCTCGCTCGATGTCCGTGTCCCCCAGCGCTAGAGGCCAATAGTCTGTTGACCGATTAATATAACACTATGCGCACACACCTACGCAGTTACGTCCAAATTGCAATTATAGGTAACCAATCGGACTAGCTCCTCCCCACTGCAGATTTAATGTGGACTCTTTACAGCTATTTCCAAATCGATAGGCCAAATTCCATTTTACAAGCTTACCGCCTTTGTTTAGTTTTGGAGTGAAACAAACAACCGCCTCCCTGCCTTCCCTGACTTTGATGTCACATATTTCTTAATTCGAGTATGATGTTGTCGGGCTACGTCTAGTTCGTTTCCGGCACTGGCAAGCAATGACATAGTATGACGATGGTAGTATTTCAGCTCCAGTACTGTTAAAGGTATATAGCAAGTGAATCGATATCTGGTGATGAGGCTACATAACTCGTCCGTCTCTAACTCTGAATCTCACCTTACCTTGTCGTCATTGGATGCATCGATGATGAACAGCGTCGATTGCTTGAACGTCGTTACCCTCACGCTGTATGACGTTTCGATCCCGAAGCTGTGCAGCGCCTTTGTTGACATTTCTGACTAATTACTCCAAAGATAAACAAGGTCGGTGAGTTGTGTAAAATCGATTTTGGCCTATCGATATGGAAATAGCTGTAAGTGCACAAGGTTTCGTATGCTGTGCCTCAGAGTGTTTAGTTGTTGACGTCCAGGTGCCAAACATCTAACGATGGAGAAAGAGTGGCGCCCTTAGATCATCGGCCCTCATTGGGCGATAAAAGATGCACTGGATTGTTGCGATTCACCAGCAAAGTCATGTCTTCTACCACCATCCCTATTCGCTATTTGCCCAGAAAGAGCCCTGCTCCACCAACCAGAGAGAACCAGTACTGCCAGCACGAGCATCCGCCATCCTTTGAGCCTCGTTGCCCGGAATACAACACTCAATCCTTCAATAATTATGGTTTTCCAAGGCCAGGTATCCAGGTACTCATAATATTCGTTCTTATTCAATTAGCAAAGCTTTGATATATGTACTTTCTAAAGTCTCCAAGCGCTCACCAACTTGTGGCAAAAGATTTCCTCATCTCAGACGAGACATGGGAAGATCTTCGGATGGGTGTTCCCGACCTCGACTTCGTCGTCATAGGTTCAGGCGTAAGTCATTGTTCGAGTCACTCCTCCAGTGGTTGCACACAATCATATTACATTTGCTCTCATTCAGTTGACAGCCCTCGCGTTTATCGACAACACGTTGAAAAGGGATCCACGAAAGAAGATTCTTTGTCTTGAACGAGGAGGTGTGCAGTCTTTTGCTGCAATGTCTAACACGCTGACCACTCTGCTCGTCGCAGATTTTTGGCTCCCCGACCACTTCCAGAACTTACCACCTCCTTTTAGATACATTCCCGGCGGCCATAGTGAAACATTTCCTTTTACTTTGTCCAAACAGACTTATGAGAGCGATATTAAATTTGTGCACGGCTCTTACCCTTTCTTTGGTGGTCGTTCGATATTCTGGTCTGCCTGGTCTCCAAGCCCAACTGCTGCGCTAATGCGCAACTGGCCCGAGTCTCTTGTCGCCACCGCACAGAAGCCAGGGTTCTTCAAACTTGCGAATAAACTTTTGCGAGTCACTAAAGCCACAGACATTGGTCCTCCATATGGAAAGCTTCAACGTCAGATCGACCAGCGGTTGCAACCAGCAGTCGCTGAGGGAGAGATATGTTCGGCGCAAGAGGTATATCCCGCACCTATGGCAGTTGCATCTATTGCGAAAACGTCAACGATTCATTTCAATAAATTCTCTACGCCCGGTCCGCTTTTCTCCCTGTACAAGGAGCAGCAGAGGCATGTGCGGGCTGGTACCGGCGCTCCACTTCTTTTTGCAACACAGGCTACCGTGCAATACCTCGGCGTCGATGTTGGATTCCCATCTCTTCCTAGTGTAGGGGATGAGGAGTCTGTTACATTTCTCCGTACGTCCCGTGGGGATTTGCCGATAGCGCACAGGACGAAGATAATCCTTTGTGCTGGGGCATTTCCAAACGCGACGCTCCTGCTCAATAGCTTCCGGCACAATAAGTATATCGCAATGTCAGCGGGCAAAATAGTGACGGGCCACTTTATAACACATGTCGTCGCTCGTGTAAAGAGAAGCGCCTTTTACGACCTTAATCAGGAGAGCATCGAAATTGGAGCGGAGTACTTGGCTGGTCAACACCCAACCTCTCATCTGCAGTATCACATCCAGATTACTGCCATCGCTTCGCCTGATCCAACGCAGGATGCCGAAGATGCTGCCCGATTTTGTCCAGTATGGCATCCACGGTCTCTCGTACATCATAATAACTCATAGTTGCTCATAGGATTTTGCTGGCACAGCTACTGAAGATCAGCTTCGTGGATCAGAAGATTATGTCATTTTCGGTGAGCATTTAGTGTCCCGTATGCAACCTGTTTGTATTGAATTGCCCCTCTAGTGTGCGCGACCCTTGGTGAACTCAGTGAGAACAACACGAACTCTTTCTTCCGTCTGTCGAGCCAGCCCCTAAGTGGGGACCCAACATCTAACTGTATCCTACAAGTCATACCTGATGAGAAGGACTATGAGCTCTGGGACCAGATGGACGAAGCGACGCTTGACGCCATCAGGGCGATGGCTGGTGATAAGAAACATGAGGTCGAATGGTGGCATCAGCCCAAGCCTTGGGACAAGCCTGGCGTTTGGAAGAGAGAGATTCCAGGCAAAGAGACGATTAGGATGGAGGGGATTGTGCATGAAGCATCGGTGCTGCCACTTGGTGATGGCGATGAATACTGCGTCAACAGAGATTACAGGGTCAAGGGCGTTTCAAATGTGGTGAGCACGCTCTGATAAGTCAAAATTTAAATCCTTCATAACTCAACTCGCAAAGTACGTGACTGGAGCAGCGATTTTCCCAACTTCTGGCTCGTGGTACGTTCTAGCTCTCATACTCCCTTGGTTAGAACTCACGAACTTTCAGGAATCCTACCTTGACAATGTGTGGGTTTGCGCAAGATCTCGCAAGAAAGTTAACTGCTCGCAACCCAGCAGGGAAGCGTGATAGGGAAACAAATCGTATGCCATTGGCATCGGACACTGACGAAGATGACTGAGCGACAGGGCACATGCTGCAGAAATTACAAGAATACAGACACTGCGTTTATGTTGTTAGGATGTAGGATTTTGCGACACTTACTGTTTACAGAAGCTACTGGTATCGCCTCCCTGTGATGAAATATAATGATGTTTATGAACTTGATTATGCCAGCTGCCAGTGGCAAGAGCAAACATTAATGCTCTGTCCGGATTCCCTCCGCCTTAGTTCATTGCAACTCCAACCACTACAAGAGCAATGGTAAGGTATAATACATTTGGACAGAGCGGGTAGCGAGGCACCCTCATGTGGCTGCCGCCTGCTACCAGCATCTTGTATGGCGCCTCTATCGCATCACGCCCAGACCGTACGGGACTCATCTGACAGTCGTCCATCAGAGAACTGATGAGCAATGATCACCGGCTCCCCCGCAGGTCCATTGAAACATATGAAATTTTCATCATGTTCATTTGAACATCGTTCCGCAACTCCGCGTTCACTGATGCTCATTCGCTGCTTGCAAAAGCAACAGGAGCTATCATGATTGGGAGCTGGCTGAACCTTGTTTTTGCCGCTCACGGACCTTCAAACTGATGGCGCGATCAATTCTCGGGCGCTAAATGTACTTCTTACGCTCAAGGCCTACTATCTTGGCAGGTATACGGCTCTGAGGATGTGGATAGACAGTGTTCGAGAATTCATCCTCAATTATTCTTGGCTATCAACACCCATCATTGCAGCAATCGGATGGTTTCAGACCTGGGTTATTGCCTCTCTTTTTCTTTCAATCGGAAAATCCAACGAGGTTGTTGAAGCCATTGAAGAGTCACGACTACAAAGTTCGTTCGTCAGATATTATAATGAAGACAGAGAGGACCCAGGTGTGACGGAAACGTCCACATGTAATTATGTTGCAGAGCAAAGGTATACAGGTGAGTGATTGCATTCATACCTCCCCGTTCGAGGCGTTGAGGGTGCCCTATTGGACTCAGGTCTAGCAAAGCGCACGGTACTTGCTGCATGGCTTGCAGACAGATCCACCGCAACTCCCAAAAAGACTGTTGGGGTGATGTCAATGGACCCTGGGCTCAGCACGCAGCTTCTTGACCTTTATCACTCCATCTGCGATGCAAGCTTCCTTGCATATGTTTCATTCATCATTCAAATTGTCGGCTCTCTCTACGGTATCGTGACAGTCTCAATCATTTGGGTAGATGATGCCCATCTCAGGCAACAACCCTATGGCATCCAACTGCAGCAACAACTCGCTGCGCTCACTATCAACCGCGGGATGTGGTCCATCGCAGCTCTTGGTGCATTCTTCCCATGGGCACCTCTTCACGCTCTCTATTTAACGACGGCTATTGCTGTTGCTTTAGAATTCCTCTTCGCTGCCAGGGGATTCGTTATTGGCTGGCACATGAGCGTGCTTCCCGGTATCCTCCGTTTCTTTGTTGTCTTTTCGTGGTTGCTTCCTAGTGCGGAGGCGTTGACATTAATATTCGGTATGTCTTTGCGCTTTTCAGTCAGTTCTGTATTTACACGTATTATCTACAGGCCTTATCGCAATGAAGATGGAGGTTTCATTCATCTCCGCCAAGGTTATCATCTTTGGGCTCCCAGCACTATGGTTAATAATCGGGCCGTTGCTCATCATCGGGGCGGCGTTGGGATCGCACTTTGGCATGCTGAATTGTCTTGTTGCCACTTCTAGCTTGTGCGCCACAGCTTGAACGAACAGCCATGCAGTCAGGTGGGATGTTGGAAGGAGCAAATGTTTTGTCGTTTCTTGTCCTGCCTTACCTCTTGGTATGATTTTCCTCACCAACTACGCATATATTCCTCGCTCACATTGCATAATTTTTTGCCATTGAAGCCCATGATACATTCATACGACATTTCTGCTTTCAATCATCCCAGCGCTCAGTCTGCAAGAGGTTACAACCATACCCCCTTTACATAAAGCAAGTCGACGAAACAAGTAAACCTTCGCTAGTATCCAATGTATCATATCTGGTTTTGAGCATGTAGCACGCACTGGAGTCCCAGGCGGGCGCAACGTGGGTGCCTCGTGCTGGAGGCTGATGGTTGTATTGATGCCGTTGGCATCACCGCGTTGGTTGAAACGAGTGAAGAAGGTGGCTCCTAGTTCGCCCAATGAGAAATCACGGATTTTTGTGTCCGTTAGGGCGCGAGCGCAGCGCTTCTTTCTAACGAAGATATGGCCTCGTCGAGGTCATCTGAGTTGCCTTGGTGGTTGAAGCGGCGATAGAGTACCAGGGTCAAGCTATTCAGGTAGGTCTTGCGTTCAGAATGTCCCTCGGAGCACAATGAAACAGCTGCACGATAACATCGTGTACATTCGTCTAGATCATCAATGCTACTCCATTGTTTAAAGCGTCGTCTACTGCCAATGCAAGCTCGTGGAGGGCTACGGTGCATGTTGCTCATAGGACAGAACACGAGCACGAGTCATCGAAGCTGGATATCTTCATCGGATGAGTCTATTAGAAGATCGTTGCAAGCGTCGATCACATAATCGACGTCATTTGCCCCTGCCACAATGCTACGAAGGTACCCTCTGGACAGAAGGGCAATGTCTTACAGGACAGTTGCGCGGATTTGTAGAGATGGATGGTGGTGTTCTCCTTGCTGTAGGGCCATATCAATGCTTTAAGAAGGTGATAGACAAACAATGGGTGCCCTGGATAGCCCTGCGGGCGAATTGCAAGGGCTTGGCGGACGAGAGAAGCGATAGAGTCAATATCTTGAAATGTAGCCTTAAAGCCGGACCAACCCGAGGTTGGTAAGAGCCGCTGCCTGCTCAAGATGGCCAACCGGATATTGGTCCAAGACCAACTGAAAACGTTCCACGGCACGATTCGGATGAGAAGCTATCTTGCTTGCTATGTATGTAGCAAATCGTTCATGGCCTGCATCCGGATATCGAGCGATCTCACATTCGGCGATGAACTACAGCAGGTGTTCCGTCGAAAAAACCAACAATACAAGGATGATGTCACTCACATCAAGCAGTGCGCTGTCCTGATTGTCGCAATGATGTAAAACAGCGGCCTTCAGATGAAGGGAAGAGTGATCACCACAAACGGGCGGGAAGGAGATGTCTATAAGGTGTGAGTATATGCGCATGAGTCAGAAGAAGGTTACCCACCAAGCAGCTCACCTCACGATGTTTCGGATTTGCGACGATTTACCCGTTGCCTAGCGTTCGACTGAGCTCGAAGGATACCCTAATCTCCACCGATAATTCAGATACCTCGCGTAAGGATCTACAAAGATGGTCAGTCCTCAAATCGCATGCGAAGGACATCATGGACTTTAAAATCATGACATGGCCTAACATACCTGATTTGTCGGTTGACAATTCTCGGACGGCTAATTTCCAGCGCCTCCCCGGATCGGCATGAGTAGACACGTCAAAGCCTGCGGATATGCGCTCGGAAGGGAGTGGAAGATCGTTCGCCCTGATAACTGTAGATAAGGCGCGAGGATGACGCATAAAATAAATACGAATTTGAAATGGGACCTACGTTCAAGTCTTGTTGCGGCCTTCTACCGGACATGATGGTGTGATAAAGCAAAATGCCAAGAGTCGAGGATGGACTGGGTAGTGCTGCACGTGTATTTCCATGTTTTTTGATGGCAGTTCGGCAACACTTGTATGATTGTACTAAGCGCCGAGGCTCAATTATCTTCAACTATAAAGAAGTGGAAGTGTCAAGGTCAGTTAACAGCGACAGCAGCACATCACATTGGTTGAAAGGGACATGCCAGTCCTGCGAACCTTGCTACTCTCCGAGTCATCGGGGGTTGTACTTGGGGCGTAGAACTCATTTAGCACAAGGGAAACGCAAAATCATGATGTCAAATCCAGTGTATTTCATTGTGCAAACAAACATCATAACAAAAAGGTCGATCCATTCTAACTGTGTCCATGCCAACTTGACTCGGATGGGCCAGGGTGATCGATGGTATTGTAGAAAAAAGGTAACAATTCGGATGAAAGGTCGAATGCATGAGCCACATGGCGAGAATTAAGTCCTATAGATGGCGTCAAACAACTGAAATGGCTCGCAGGGGAAAAGGACATAACATGGCAAAACATATTTCATTCCAAACCAAAAATGAAGTATGTTTTGCCATGAGGAAATTCCTCGCGGGACAGGGCATCGATGATTCAATTACGCTTGTAAACGGCCGCTTGCCGTTTACAAGCGTATTGCGTCATCGAAGACATAATCTTGAACGAGCTTGCCGTTTATGTCCTTGAATTGGTCACTTCGTGTTTGCTGTCGTGCAGCGGTTTTAGTAGTGGTAGCAAGGACAAAGAAAATGTATGCTTTATTGAAGCAGATAGTTTTTTGGGCCGATAGCAGCCCCACTGTGCAAGAGAGAGCTGAGGTGAGCTGCAATTCCAAAGATACTAGGAGTGGGGGCGACGCGGCGGGGGTGAACCTCGGATCCCAATTTTTTTGGAGCCGCAGAGCGACGATTCGAGGTGAGGAAAGCAGCATTGGAAAGAAGAGGTAGCATCTTGAAGGCATCTGCGTGAGCAAAATGCAGGCATCCAAAGTGCGAAAAACACGAACTTCGCGTTTTTCAAACCTTTGATGCAGACATGGCGAGACGTGGTACTCGAGCTCGGTCTTCGGGATGAAGATATGTTAGCCTAGAAAAGGCTGAAGGCACCAAAACTGAAGAACGGACGAATGGATGACTGTATGCGAAGCTGTACGTACAGAACGGGGGAGCAGGAAGAAGGACGACAGGGGGGGCAGAAGGAACACGCGTCGTTGAGGACGCTCAACATTCGAACCCCGCCACGGCACGAGACTCGGCACCTTTGAGAATTTGGAAACAGCGAATTACGTAATGAACAACTTCACGAGTTGGCGACACCCCACTGTTGGCCCACAGTCAAATACTTCCACTCAGAAAGGTATCTACATACTAACTAAGCGCCTGGATCCCCTGATCACGGCGTCTGGCGCCTCCAGTAATCTTCGACCTCGGTGCCTTTCAGAGCGGCAACTGCAACTAATTGCGAGTCTGATGCTGACTCAACTAGGGTTCACTTGATAACTGGCAGGAAACTTAGGTTTTCTTATTGATCGATGCGAGCAAAACGGGAATGGAAAGATGTTATGATTCTCCCACCAGACTTGAAACACGCGTCCGCAACGAGGGAGCCCTTCGCACACCGTGACGCATGAAGACTTGACTCACTGCCCAATTCATCTCTCACCGCCTTTGCGAGAATATGAGTACCACTGACTCGGGCGACTCCTCTACAGCTCCAAAGGTTGTCCATGTAGTACATGTGATGAATCCAGAGCGCGATAATATTTTCCGCGCTACAGCAGTTTCGAGCGAATTCCTCAAAGCGAACCAGAAGTATTTCGGCGTACAATGCACGCAGTGTCAAAAGAGATTGGAGAAGCTTTTGAAATGCGCAAAGGTGATGCTATATTGTTCATGCTGTGGTAGGCGCTCATTGGAATGTCATCTATCACCCTTAGTGCAAGAGTGTCTGGTATTGCTCAAAAGAGGTAGGATTGGATGAATGAAAATTCTGATGGGCTCATGTGCATTTTCTCGTGTATTTAGTGCCAAAAGAAACATTGGTGAGAGCGCTGCCCGCTCAACACAGGCTGGGACCTTACCCTACTCCACTATGATAGGCCCAAACATAAACCAACATGCCATGAAGATGAACGCTCCTCTGGGCTACTGAAACTCGTACAAATGATTACCATAAACCCAGTGATCTTCGGGCACCTCAAAGTTGGTGCCATTTTTGCCTGCGGCCTGTTTGACAATCCTCGAATCGGATTCGACACACCGTTCTTGGCACGTGTTGAAATTGCTATCGAGCCAAGTGATATTCTTGACTTTGTTGGATTGTATTTCAACGACAAGGCCGTTGGGGAGAAGCTTCAGGGAATGGTGCAAATCAATGCAATTACTCCTTGGAAGAGCCCAAGCATGCAAGCTCCTCTTACGCCGAAGCGACTAAACTTATGGCACGAGGCTCGAGCAAGGTGTAATGCAGAGGGTTTCGCCAAAGATCCTGTTGGACTCGTAGAGTTTGTCGGATGTAGATCTGAACATGACGCAGGGAACTCAATGACCACTGAGTTGCACATCCCCGATATTGCCCTTGCCATCGCGAGGAGACGCGAGCCCTTCGTAGGCGTCTCTGCTGTTACGGGCGCTCTAATCAAGCAACCCATGAGCGCTGCGGCCTGTCTAGAGTATGTTCTCTTTTTTTGTCCTCTGAGTAATGGCACGCCGCTTACGATCACTTTGCATAGGTTCGTGAACTTGCATATTCGAGCGGATAAGCAGAATCAGTTGCATTTACGGACCGGGATGACAGAGCAAGACTTGGAAGCTATTCGCGCCGCAGGTCGCGGAGAGGATGCACTTCCTGCTCGCATTCTCAAAGAGAAGATGCAAAGAGAACACCTTTATGCTGATTTTGTGTAAATGTGAATGCGTGTACATTTTCGGTGATCTATCTCTTTCTGAATCCTGCACCAAGTGAAGGGAGATACTGATTTGACTCATCAGTTGGCCTTCTCTCCTGCGCCTGTGACTAGTGATTTTTCAAGTTACCCTTGGACCCTGCTTCATTATATCGACGGTGCCTTGCTTTTCAGGTTGATTTTCTGAATGCTTTGTATATTGTAACTCTCTGATCGAAATCTTGTGTATGTTCTTCCTTATCACATCGATGCGGCCTTACTTGGTAAATTTCATAAGAAGACGGGAGTCGCCTTTGGATCATGTGAACTGCGGCACACTCGGGCCTGACCTGAGAAAACAGGTAATCAGTCCTTTGTGAGCCTTAGCGCTCAACTCGCACCTCGCACCACCCTGGCGAGAACATGAGTATCGACTCTGGCACCTCCGAGTCCTCTGCACCTCCACAGAAGGGTGTTCGTATGGTCCATGCGATAGATCCAGACCAACACAATATTTTCCGTTCTATAGCAGTTTCCAGTGAATCCCTCAAAGTGAACAAGAAGTATTTCGGCGTACAATGTACGCAGTGTCAGACGGAAATGAAGAAACTTTTCAATTGCGCAAAGGTAATGATCGATTATCTGATTTATGCTGTTGCAGGCGTTTGATCATCGAGTATCGCGATTTGCCTTTAGTGTAAGGGCGTCTGGTATTGCTCAAAGGAGGTAAGACCTGGACTTGCAATTTGGATAGAATGATGAAGAGCTGACGTATTGTGTAGTGTCAAAAGAAAAATTGGTGAGAGTGCTGCCTATGATTCGGGCACGGACTGGGACCTCACTGGCATTCCCTGTTGTGGCACTCAACGATAGGTCCAACCACAAACCAACATGCCACGCAGACGAGCGCTCCTCCGGGATCTTCAAGCTCGTACAGATGTTCAGTGTGAACCCAGTGCTCATGGGGTATCTCAAGGTTGGCATTGTCTTCGAGTGCGGCCTACTTGACAATCCCCGAATCGGATTCGACACACCGTTCTTGGCGCGCATTGAGATCGCCATCGAGCCGAGTGATGTTCTCAACTTTGGTGGATTGTATGTCAACGACCCGACTGTTGAAGAGAAGCTTCAAGGGATGCTTCAAGTCAATGCTATCACTGCGTGGCAGAGCCCAAGCATGCGAGCTCCCCTTACGCCAAAGCGACTCAACACGTGGCGTGAAGCTCGAGCAAGGTGTAACGCAGAGGGTTTCGCTGAAGATCCTGTTGGACTCATAGAGTTTGTTGGTCGTCGGCGTACTGCAGACTCGGGGAACTCAATGACCGCTGAGTTGCACATCCCTACCATGACCCTTGCTGTGGCGATGACACGCGCGCCATTCACGGCTGTCTCTGCTTTCACGGGCATTCGGACCGAGAAACCTTTGAGTGCTGCGTCGTGCCTAGAGTCGGTGCCCCGTTCTTATGCCGCAGTGAATCCTCTAATGATTACCATGCATAGATTTATCAACTCACATATTCGGGCGGATAAACAGAATCAGCTGCGTTTACGGACTGAGATGACAGAGCAAGACAAGGAGGTTATCCGTGCTGCAGGTCGTGATGAGGACACATTTTCCACTCGTATTCTCAAAGAGAAGATGCAGAGAGAACAGCTGTATGCTGGTTGCCTGCAATTGATGTTACGTGTGAGTATCTACATTCCCGATGATTTTCTCGCGATTATTTCTGAATTTTGCACGAAGAAGGAAAATACTGGCACAAGTCATCATGCAAGTTAGCACTGTACCATTATGCTGAGTATCACAAATCTCTTGCCCCAACCATGCGCAAACGCAGCTGCTTGGACCATGAAGATGAAGAAGAAAACAGAGGGGGAATTTGGTGTTTACAGACTAGCGAACGCCAGTGTAAGGCCGAGGTTGAGTTCGAAGGGGAATGCTATTGATGAGAGGAGCTGCGAGAAGTTGTTGCGAGAGATGAGTTCGGCTTTTCGTGCGAGGACGTTCGAGTCTTTGAAAACAGATGATAGTTCGATGATTGTCTTAAGAGTACATGGGTATATGTGTGTGTGAGTGGCAAGGCGTACAGGTGGTATCTAAGGTCGGCAAAGAAGTGGTAAGCAGAGCGGAGGCGTTGTCAAGACGAGGACGTTTGAAAGAGATGAGAGCGAGAACAAAGGTTGAGATAGAGATACGAAAGAGATAAAGGGAAATGAAGGAGGAAGAGTACGAGAAGGATGTGCGTACTATGTCACAAAAGTTGAGATGTTGGTCCGAGCGAGCGTCCAGCGTCAAAGCGATAGGCTTACTTGCACCAGTGCCGTAGTGCAATGATGAGAGCAACGGGCACCGATACTACTGGGAGAGAAGAAGCCTTGATGGGAAATAGCACTGACCCCACAACAAGTGCGGACTGTCTGAGGTGCTGACATCCGTGACCAGGGTGCACATCAGTCTGCATAATGAGGGGCCGAAGCAGAGGTAGCGCCAGTGGAAGAAATTAACACCTTAGAATAGGAGGATGTCGTGTTTGCTTGAAGAGTCGAGGAGCTGGTGTAAGAACTGCTACCGCCGACCACTTCTACTACGCCTTCGGACAGGCTGACTGGTGGGCAAGTCAGCAGTCTGGTTCTGTAGATGTCCAACTAGGGTCTGTGCTTATTGGGCCTGTGAATTGAGTGAATTGGCAATAAAATTCCCCACAACCACGCAAGGCAGAGATGAGGTCGTGGCGACTGTGCTGCTCCTTTATGCGTGTAAGAGTGACTAGAGGAAAATATGTAAGTGAGTAAATGAGCCCCACGTAAGCGGGAGCTGACCAGGCCGTCGTGGTGCATCGGGATTGGAGGCACTGACGGGCATATCATGGACGTTTCCGCAAATCAGTCAAAACAGGATGGGAAGCGTGCGCAAGTTGTCCTTAAGATAATGAAAAAAATGAGGACAGTGGACAAAACGCGCCTAATTTTCGACTTAACCACTCATATAAGACAGATTGCCGACCGGAAGGAAATTCAGAGTATGAGGCTCATCTTCGAGGAGGTATGATCGCATGACATGTGTTGGAATTTGAAGGCCACGATCCAGCTCAGAAATGACGAAGAGCGGTTGGTTTAGCCCCGTTTGAAAGCTCATTAGATTCAACCAACTTCGCGTTGGGTCGCGTTCTTGAACAATCCTGTGTAGGCAAAGTAATATGGTTTAAAGCCCAAGTAGTGAGGTGAACAAGTACGAACAAAGCGTCATCACAAAGAGCATATCGGGATGAGTCGGATGCGGAAGCTAATATCCGAGGTCAACAAACATTGAGGAATCCTTCCTCTTCCGCCACATCCTGCTGCACTCATGTTGACTAGCGTCTAAAATGCTAGCAAATGCGTGTCTATATCTCTGTTGTCATATCCGAAACCACAGCAAGTTCATGCGAGTAGTGCCCCAGAGAGACCTCATCAAAAATGACGCAGGGGATTTTTGACACGCACCGCCCACCACAAGCTGTAAGGCGCACTGGCAGAGAAGCATAGGAAGGTCATATGGCAACTGAAAATCGATCTGCACCCATGGTTGAAACCATCAGCAATGAAATCTTGTGCACCATGACCGGAAATATTACCTGTTCGACGTTTGGCCACACTTTCGAAGTTTATACCAATACGCGCTCGGTGTACATTGCAGACATCAAATATACCACCGTGTCCTCAGCTGCAATGTTCTGCTCGCCAGTAACGCGTTTTTATAGCCAGTTATTCTCTGGACTTATTCGCTCTGTCCGATCCAGACCTCTGGACTCCAGCCGCGCCAGGACATGTGAGTGTCGCTTTCTGTGCCGTGTTTGCGAGTTGCAGCGGTGCAAAATATCCTAGACGACCGTTAAATGACGGAGAAGTTCCTCGGTGCTCCCTGGAGTCGATTACACCGGTAAGTAATTACTCCCTTACCGTTCACCCTGTCACCCATCCTTCCGGGACAGAAGGTTATTTCTTGCGAATGGTGTTGTCCCGCTGTGTTCCGCGTCCGCGTATAGGGATCAATACCAGGCTCGCAGTAGGGTGGCAAAGTACCTTTGCGTCAATTACCGATGTTGCAAGACTTCGACTTGTATAGTTTCGAAAAGAAGGTCTGCTCTGCCTCTTGGTTAGAGGAGTCAAGAATCTAAGACCCGATCCTGCGAAATGTTGTTAAGGAAATCAAATATTAGTGTAAGTACTCACAGGGAAACGCAATGAGAATGTTCCTGTTCACGATGCTTGTTGTTTGAGTCTGTTGCTGGTGAGCCGTCTTCGAAGTCGTGCATTTGCAAGGTGATAAAAAAGGTGTACATCATCAGGACCGGACGAATGGCAAACACTTGTTTTGGCTGGGCTTGTAGCGTCCACTGCACCTCATGCAGGTTGTTTTTTTTCGTTACTGCCGTTGATCAGTTCACCACGCAGGCTGTATCCTCAAAGTGCCGATGTAAATCATGATTTGAAGTGTCTCATTACCCATGCGATTGGACCTTGGATCTACGGTTATGCAAATCCTCGTGGAGCCGGGAACGATTGGAATATTAGCCTCAGGACACCCTCCAGGAAGTCACAAAATTCTACAGCGCACCTGCATCGTGGGCTTGCGATAAAAATGAACCACTCAATCGTGAATGGATTTGTGAACGTGTCGGTCAAAATGTCCACAGTTGCATTTAGTGAATAAAGGTAATTTACAGGAGTGTTCCCCAAAAGGAAGTCCCTGCAGTAGAAACAACAACTCGAGTGCGCTTTCAAAGCCACACTTGACCAACACAAAAAATTGTCTCTGTGGCCTTCGTCCTCTACCCATTGCACTGACTACCACTGAACGCGTACACATTTCATCAACTCTTCCATTAATCATCACAAGCACGCGACTCCAGCTTCAACACCTACAGCTTTTGAACCACCTACTCCTTACTTCCGCATGAACCAATACACTCCTGATGCATCATCAAACAGATCTGAGTCTCCCGACGCGGCGCGATACGCGCCAAACACTGGATTGTATCAATTTCCTGGGCCACAGCCCGCATACATTCCAGGCTTCTACTATTCACTGCCTAATGCAACTCCCGATGCCACTCTTCAAAACGCGCCCGCGAATGCTTTTACAGGAGCTGCGAACACATATATAAATCAAGGACCAGTGTTTGCAATGGGATTTGCTCCGCCGGTTGTCTCTCAAGCACCAGGTGAAAAACGCATCGAAGTCGTCGAAGGTCCCCACGCCAAGCGAGCTAAAGCGGGCTCCAGCGCAATGCAGGACGACCCGTTGTTTGTGAGTTTTCTTTTGATTTTGTATGGTTGCATTCTTTAACCTTGAGACAGCAACCCATGTTAGATGCAAACGGTAAACCAACTGGAAGGTTCAAGTGCATCAAGGATGGGATGGTGCTTTATCCCGACAGCTATCGAAAGCACATTAAGACGAAGAAGCATGAAGGCACTAAATCAGAGAGGTACAAATGCCCTGTGTGTCCGAAAAGGTGCGTATCCAAATTCTTGACACAAGCGCGTCTCATAATTAATATTATTGTAATTAGATTCGGGAGACGTGATGCCTGCAAGAGGCATTACGACCTTAGTGAGTGCGGAAGGTCAACGGCTTGGCTCCTTCAGCCATTATCATTAGCTGGTCCAGCTGCTGCGAGCTCTAGCCTTGTCCCGCCTGTGGTGGTGCCCACGATGGCATTCACTTACCATCATCCGTATGTCATGTCTGTGCCCCAGCACACGCAGACCGCACCACCACCAGCTGGCGCTCCCCAGTCATGGGGAATACCCACTTTCGCGGCTCCTGGTCCCGCCCACTTTCAAACGGCGAATGACATGGTCCCAGAGCATGTTTAAGACGATGAGGACGACGACGACGATGCTGAATTTTGGGGGAAAATGAGATACGCAGATGAGGATTAGCCATCATTGACATCTGCTCATTATTTTCTTGGACTTCTTAGCTGCTGTTGTAAATCATACATCATCATCGTACCTACTACTCACAGAGAATCTTTCTATTCTCCGTGGCATAACAGACTAAGTACTCATTCATACAATCCGGACCATCATCATTGTTTTTTTATCATCATCATCGGGATAATTTGGAGATTCGTTAGTTTACCTTGCAATACACATACTTCTTGCATGCACGCGCTGCCAGTGGATGATTTGACGAGTGAGACGAACTAATTTGTGACATACATGTCCGAGTCCGTTCACCACGTATTGGAAATTCAACACTTATCGCAAACTTATTGAGCGTTTTTTGTCATTTCGCACTTGATTCGTACAAAGCTGCAGCACAAGAAAAAATACAAACGCGAGCTTGTATATTATGGTATGTAGGACAGGTTGATGTACGCCCTGGAACCATTTAACCGGCTCGTCTGCTATAACGATCGCTTGAGGAGATGGCAGTGAAGAGCTTGGAACATGAAGACAGTGTTTGGAACAGATACTCCATAGAGGTCGAAAGGGTCTAGATAATAAGAAATGAGGAGCATGGGGCACGTTAGAGTGAGTAACAGGCCTTTATGCTGGTTGCCTGCAATTGACGTTAAGTGTGAGCGTCTACATTCCCGATGATTTTTCGCGATTATTTTCAGAATAGCACAAGTCATCACGCATGAGTTGGCGCTGTTTATGACACGATGCGGATCGGCTCGAATTCTGATATGGGACGCCTCTTGAATTGGCTGCATAATTAGTCCATACGATCGCCAGCGCAATTGTATCCTCGGGTATTACTGCTCCTGTGATACGATGAGTGAGCGAGCAGTAAGGATCCTGCCTTTGAACCAAAACAACAAATCCCAAACTCGGCATCTGGAAAATTTACGGCTATCGCCATGGATCATTCGTCGCAGGATTGCTCCATGGGCACCATCAATGGTGCTACATACAACGGTTTCGATACCAACATAAGAGAAGTGATATCGGGATGGGGGTTCTCGGTGTTTTCTGAAGCGTCGGCGTGCAACAACTCCAGGGTGGTTGTGTTGTCGATACTGGCGTTTGAAAGGACCTTATCGGCAAGCTTGACTTTGTGCTGCAGCTGCGGAACAGGCACAAAGGTACGATAATTATTCTTGAGTGGGGGGTGGCGCATCGTTCGATACACACGGAAAGACACATCTTCAAATCGACGGTATATGGGATACAAACATGGCTAATTCTGCGAAATCTTGATGCAAGATCCATAAGAATTAGCCACGTTTGTCTACCGGTGTGCATGGCTAGCCTGAAGGATAGAAATTAGGATAAGTTAACTTTCTGATCAGAATCCAGATATCACACATCGCAGGTTTGGACATTTACCTCTTGCAAAATTTCAATCATAGCAAATCTAGACCTAGCCTGGAACGCTCTAAATTGCATTTAGAATGAGGTTTCACTGGTGGCAAAATGTAGTTAAATGTCAAAAAACCCCGTTGTGTCACCTCGAAAGCACTCATCGAGGTGACACATCTCCGTAATCGTGGAACCCAGGCTGCGTAAGTGAAACTGATGCCTTGTTGTGCGCCGGCAGTGGAACAAGCGAGAGTGGATACAGAGAAAGGCCACATGGGGAGACATGGGGACTTTGTACTTTGTAAGGTCCAAAATTAGCACGGCTGAGTAGCGCAGTCATCCTTACGGAAAAATCGAAATAAATTGAGGTACGCGAGCGAGGCAAGTTGGCGAGCTCTCGTAAGATCCACAGCCTGGTTTGTGTTTGAAAGACTTCGAAACAAGCCAGATCAGTTACATGCGGCCATATTTGGTGTTGGGCTGTGCAAGGTGGTGCGGTGGAAGTGAGCGCAGCAACATAACCGGTGTCGCGGATGGAAAGACGTGGAATCTGCGACAAGATCGGATTTAATAGTCAGCTTACGCGTTGTGCCGAATCGGCATCGGGTAATTCCGTGGGGTACTAGCAACACGCCTCCTCAACGCAGTCCAGATAACACTCACTCGACCACATCGACCAAGATGTTGACTGATTCGATAACAACATCACCGCCGTTCTCAACAGTAGACGACTTTTTCAACCTCGACATATTGAACTCAGCTCCTTCAGCTTTCACCGCTTCTTCTTCGTCTTCATCCCCACGAAGCCCTTTCACTTTCTCAAATGGCGCAGACGACGACTTCTTCGCCCAATTCTTAGACACTGATGAGTTAACAAAGGGCCCTTCACTCCCATCACTCTCAGTCCCTTCATATGACTTTTTTGGAGGTGGCGCTAGTGCAAGTGGCTCAAGTCCTGAGAGCATCGATCCAAGCACTCCCATGTTCGCAATAGACCCACAACTAGTCGGAACTCCTGCTACTTCAAACGACCATTCAGACCAAGACTCAAACTCTGACCAAGAACAAGAGCCAGAGCTCGCGCCGCCTAAACGTTCTCGCCGCGGCGCCGTCGTTTCTGGTGGCATAAAGAAGTCATACGCTCCTTCTGAGAAGGACTCGAACTCGGGCGCGGGAAAATCAAAGTCCTCAAAGGACCTTGACCCGCTTAAGATTCTCGAACCCGAAGACTGGCGCCCAAGTCCCGAAGAATACAAGAAGATGAGCAGCAGAGAGAAACGTCAGCTCCGAAACAAGATCAGTGCACGGAATTTCAGGGTCAGGCGAAAAGGTCGGTTTCCTCTCTACCTCCTTTCCCTTTCTCGCTTACCCTTTGATTCAGAATACATCACAACTCTCGAGGGTGATATCGCAGAACGGGACCGTTTAATCGACGCAATCCGCTCAGAACTCGGCAGCTCCCGCTCAGAAAACACTGCCCTCCGTCAAGAAATATCAGCCCTTAAACGCTGCCTCCTCGAGTCCCGCAATCCCCCCGACCTTCCACCTCCAGCAGAACTGCAAACCGGCGCACCCCTCTCCCCACCCGGTTCACCTGCACCCATGCCGGTGTCCGTACCTTCAACAACCCCACTCATCACGCCAAACACTCAAAAGGACCTCCCTTCATCTCCACGTCTGGGTGCAAGGCCATTTTGGGGTGGATTTGGCGGTATGGGCGTCACACCCGTACACACGACGCTCATCCCGCCCGTCGGCGTCAAAGCCGTGCTCCAAGAGAACATTAATCCCGCATTACACCGCTCAGGCTCAATCGCCGAGAAGACGAACAGCCAGTTCAATGGCCTCGGTATGGGCATGGGCATAGGCGGATTCGACGCCTTTGCGGATACGAATCCGTTCACGCTCAAGACCCTCGATGCGTATCGGATGCAGTTGTGGGGGAAGATGGCGGCGCAGAATGCTCACCTCAATGGGAACTTCAACCCAAATGCACATGGGATGGGGTATACACCGCATGGATTGGCATCGGGCCTCAAACCAGCATATTTCGCATCATCGCCTCCTTCTTCCTCGAAATCACAAGGTCTCAGTGGGAAGAACCCGTATCCTTCGCCTCCTCCGTCCCCTGGACTCAAACCGGCACCTATGCCTACGAGGGAACAGGCTGCGCTTGCTGCTATTGCGTCGCAGACGTTGCTTGGGAAGCTTGGGAGTGCGTTTTGGGATGCGTTTTCTGGGTCTGCTACTGGTGCAGGTGCAGGTTCTGGTGTGGGTGCGAGTGGAAGTGGAATTGCGATGAGAAAGGAATGGGACGCAGAGAAAGTGCGCAAGGTTCTAGAAGGCCGGGCCGTCGTCCGGGTCGTCGATCTCGACGAGCCCTTCCCCAACAAACCCTCTCCCTCTCCCTTGGTGATGCCTTCGGGTATGGTGGAGAGGAAGCCGTCGTTACCTGTGGGTATGGCGGAGAAGAAACAGTCGTTAGGGAGTGGGATTGCGTGTCCGTACACGGCAAACGTGTGCGATATTCTGGAGGAGAGTATGAGGAGTTTGACGATAGCGAAGAAGTAGAAGCAGGCGGGTCTGGCTTCTGTTCTCGCCTTCTTGGTTCCTTTTATCGTCCGCCCAGCCACGATTTTCTTTCCGTTTCGCTCGTAATGTCAATGTCAGCATCGCATCCGAATACTTTCGTAATCTAGTCGAACCCCCGCTCCGCCTCCGTCCTTTCGTTCTGCGCCTTCTGCGATGATTTTCTACAGCTGTTATCGAATTTCGTTTCATTGGCTCTTTCCCCGACGAATGTTCCATGTTCCGCCACTATTACATCTCCAAACGATCGACTGTTTCGTCCAACGAATCAAATTGTTTGCCCCTCCCTACGTCTGTTTCGTCTCAACGAATTGTCTCCCTGTCTGGTTCATTATATTTGCGGTACGCGGATGCTCGTCGGATCATCTCCCCCTTTTCTCATCCCCATTTTGCGCTCTCCCCATTCTCCAATTCGCGCTTCCCCCGCCTTTTCCCCGATCGTATCGCGCATCCCGCCACCGCCGCTTTTACTTACCTCGAAATAGTCTTTTATATAGCTTCAATTTGTTTGTTGTTCTTTCTATGTACATATATCAGTGAATGGAATTGGAATATTATATTGGACTTGTATTTCATAGGGCGCGTTTCTTGCTGAAAGTCGAGACTTTGTTGTGTTCTTGCTTGTCAATGCCGTCTCTTCTCTTGTTCAATCGCACCATGACTTTAGATCTCGTATGAGTATTGTGTTGGGCTCCACGAATGCAACTCATCGTATCTGATGCACTCTGAATTAATTGTTAGATCTTCAAGTTACACGTCCTATATGCCTGTCACTGCAGGAACAGCTCGAGTTTGTACACGATTTTATCAAGAAGGCAATGACTCCTACTATGTACGATCATTTGCCCGGTGATAACATCTCGTTTGACAGCTGTAAAGATTTTGATCTATCAAGAGTCTGGCGCATCGATGTGGGTTTGCAAGATGAAAATCATTACATTTAGTAGTGACTAAGTACTAATCAACAAAGCAGCATGAACTTCAGCGTACATCATCTACCTACAGGAAACAGAGTCTGTATTCTACGCTAGCCTCGTGCCTCGACTAGCTTAGAAAACCAACACTAGTAGGGTTATATCAAATAATATAACTAAGCGGGGCAACCGAATTCTGGAACACCAATGACTAGATGCAAATTCCAAGCCTCGATACTACTCCTCGTCGTCATTCGTTTCCACTTCCACAAGCCTGGCGTGCCCCTCATGCACCGTTTCACAGAGAGCAATCGAGGGCAGAGTGTTTGTATCATCCAGAGCGTTCAACAACTGCTTGTACTTCTGCAGTTCCGGGCTCACCTCGGACTCCTCCATGGTCGTGATGGTTTCTCTTACAGCCTGAAGAGCCGGGCGCCTCGCATTCAACCGGCAGTGGCACTCGACAAGCAACTCTTTACAACGCAGCTGAAAGATCTTGCCACAGTATCCTATCTGATATTGTAGAATTTCAAGGATTGGGACGGCTGCGGAGTACTCCTCCGCCTCCACCAGCGAGTAGCACTGGTCGAGGGTGCCGCGCTCGCGGTGATGGGTGAAGGCGGAGCACCCGAACTGGTAAATGGCTTTGGAATATAGGTCAATGGCCGTCGCAGGTGGAAGAAGCTGGGCGAGATGGTATTGGCAGAATGCGACGTCAAGGTCCCGTCCCAGAAGCTCATAAAGGTCAATGGCGTTCTTTAGCCAATCGAGGAGTTGGGGCAGACGGGCGACCACTTGGAGGACCAGTTCCCTGATTCCAATGACCTTGATATACTCTACAGATACACTGTTTCCGGAGACGCTTTGAATAACCGACAGAATGATGGAGTTGAATGCAGTCTTATAGCATGTCGCCGCCATTTCAAAGTCCCTGAAGACCTGGAATTTAAGGGCTAAGTTGACTGCCGACTGCACCGAGGTTTCAGAATAGAAGTCGCAAAGGCTCAGCCCGTATCCATCTTTCAAGTCCTCGAAGAGAGTATGAGCTTCTGCGACCAGTAGATTTCGTTCTCTGGTGTCTTTTGACAATTGAGCAAGTGTCAGGAGACTGTGCGCATGACCCCGCTTTCCGGTTTCGCTGCTCAGAGTTGACAGACGCGCACGCGCGTACTCTGCCGCTTGCTTCCAGTCTTCCTGCTTCCCGTCCGCACCTGCACGAGCAACGGACTCTGCCCGGAGAACATGACATTCCATTTCGCCTACAACACTAGCATCATCATTGGAGCTGCTGAAGAGGGCCTCTGCTCTCACAAGCAGCCCAGCACCCCCTAGATACATACTGTTGTATCGGGCTTCCCCCTCGGTTTGGAGGGCGTAGGGAAGGAGGTGCATTTTTTTCCTCTCTGTGACTTCCACAACCTTGGCCGCAAGTTTCAAAGAGGGCTTCACTGCACATCGCGGCTTCAAAAACTGCAAGGCAGCTTCGACTGCAATGGGGGAGTCGATGTCGAGAAAAGTGAAGAGAATATTCTCAATGTTGATCTTCTGTTCCGTGAACTGCTGAACATTTTGTGGGAAGTCGGGTGTTCCGGGACGAAGACTTCCCTTCATTTCGATGAGCGCGATGAGCTTCTTAAGGAAGATATCTTGGGTTTGGGGATCCAAAATGGAAGTACGGGTAGCGTATTCTCGGAGGGGTCTCGATAGGACGAGATGGTCACCAGGCTCGCTGTCGAAGTAGGCTAAGGCTGATAACTGTTTACAAACTGAGGAGAATGTATCTACGGGTAACCCGACCAGTGTCTGCAATTGGTTTTGTGATATGCCACTGGGCAGCGAGGCAAGGAAACGGAATACATAGAGTGCATGGTGATCAAGCCTGTCCTCTGGAGGATATGCACGAATAGATTCTTCTAAGGACTTGACATCGTGATCAATTCGTGTCCCCAAAAGATTGCTTTGTGGGTCGTCAACAATCCGGACCAAGTCCTTAAGCTGAAGCCGACTCCGACATGCAAGATCGGCAAGGATCATGATGTATTGGGGTATCCCCCGAACACGTATTAAGAATTTGTCCAGCGCATCTCGCTGGAGGGGAACTGGGTAAAGTGATTGGAAAAGATATCGCGCCATCTCTAGAGAGAGAGGTTTCAGCTGCAAGAACCACCCTATCTCGGGAGGCGGAACGGACGTCCAGCCAATGATGGTCAGAACAAGGACGAGCTTGTCAATGCTTGAGAGTGCCTTGATGACCGCATCCGTGAATGATTTATCGAGGGCGTAAAGGTGGTCCAAATCATCGAGTACGATAACTCGGCGTACAACAGCAAGCCGTCGGATCGCAGCGACTAGTGTCTCTAACTGGTCTTCGTGCGCAGATGTGGAAAATTCGGTCTGAGGAACACCTATCTCCCTGGCTAATATCTCAAGAAAGTTTGATGTATGGGTGAGGATGCGACAATCGATCCAGCAACGACGACGAAAGGTGGCGGAAACAGATGGGTCGTGGATTGCTTGGAGGACAAGCACTGACTTTCCAATCCCATGTCCACCTGTACAAGCGATACATGAATGTGGCTGATCGCGATCGATAAGTTCTCCAATGATGGATGCCAATTCCTGCTGCCGAATGCGTGTTACCAATTGTGGGTGCAGCTCTCTACTCCATCTTAAGCGGCAATGATACTGAAGCAATCTCAAACTCACGGAACGTCTGAGCCCTCAGCGGTAGTGTAGGTGAATATACTTGGTATCAGGGAGAAGAAACGCGATGCCTGTGTTGCCAGTCAGTAACTTTGGTTCATCTAACCCTAAACTTTGCTGACCAATGACATTTCAAATTTCAATGAAAAAAGGCAAGCTTGAATGTCAGGAAGTCTGTTCTACCTGAGGCTCGTCAGTCCAGTAGGGCTCCGAGTATACATACCTGAAGGTGTCAGTGTGTGGAGTCCTATTCCAACTTGGAGCCTTGTTCGCATCCGACTCGGACATGAGGTAAATCTCACCAAATCCCCCACTGCGCCGCATCGCCCAGGACAGCATTTGACCGCATGTGACACACATGCACACCTTCAAGTTTCCATTCCCGTGCCCTATGTGATGCAGCCTCGATGATGACCCCCAACTCCGAGTCAGTGAGTATCTAATATGTTGCTCTTGCTTAATCGTATGCCTTCGTGCTGCCTCAACCATTCCATTAGTCTCGCAATCACTGCTCCGCAAATCTCTCGTCATGTTGTTATGATCATTGTTCACAAATACTGACCTGAGCAATAGTTTTGATGCGGTAAATGTTCAGATTTGAATCTTGCCTCGTGTTGGAAGTGATTCAAGCGAACAAGGCTCGGCTGAGTAGGAACAGACCTTCTTCAAGTTGTCCTCTTCTGGGTCATTAGAATGGACCAGGCAGATCTCTCTCAATTACGCACTGAATTCACAAAGTTGTCCAATGACCTGGCCAACTCCCGGCTGTGCGGAACCGACTTGGATGATTTGAAGCTTCCACAGGATTCTGAACTCAAACTTCGCCTCAAAAAAAGAGATAAATTCATGGCAAAAGCCAAGGCGTTCTTAAACAGTTGCGACATATTCTTGCAGCCTCTTGCCGGCACGAGTCCGATTGCAGCTCCCTTGTATGGCGGTCTGAAATGTATTGTCACAGTGAGTAGGTCCCTCGATAGCACCGCCACATGTCGACGCCACGTCCACAGATAGCTGCTGCTAAAGCAGAGATCCTAGACGGTAGCATCTCTGTACATCGATGTGCATGGACTGTGACTGACTATGGTATCACAGAAGTTATTTGCGGGCTAAATGAAGTCTTGAATGGTCTCCCCCTGATCATCCGATCCGAGCGGATTACGAACCTTCCCGACGAAGAACGTCACGCAATCATATCGGCTTTCAAGGCATTTGTCGCCTTCATGCAAATTCTAAGGGGTTATGTAGGCGGTGAGTATCTCAGTGTCATCGTCCTATCGAGACTTTATTGAACTTCGGACCTAGAGAAACACGAATCAGTTATAACAAAGTGTATGTTCTCAGTTTCATGCGCAAACGTGCGGCTAAGCAAAGATTTGGGTAGTCAAGAGGGTTGCTGGATCTCAGAATATACCGGCTAGGCTTCGGGCTGCAAGAGAAGAGATGCGAACGGCCCTTAATTCAGCACACTATGGAACTTTTGTCGCTTATGCAGAGGACGAGCAACAAAAGTATATTTGTGGGTGGAATCATTGCTTCGGGCATCCCCAATAATGAATACCATCTCTCTTCCTTCCGTCTTTAATAGCGGACCGAATAGAAAATGTGAACCGTCTCCTTCATTGCACAAACTATGAAGATCACCTCGACATGTATCTGAACAAATCACTGTGCATTAAAAACCCCTGCGCCTGGAGCAAATCCCACCCATTCATTGCAGATTGGCTATCAACAGAAACTATCCCGAAGTTGTTTATTTCGGGGAAGCCAGGCACAGGAAAATCCATCTTGGCAGCTCATATGATTGACATAACTCAGAAGGAGGATACTGGTCACCGCGGAGTGTTACTTTACTATTTTTGTGGAGCGGATCCCGCAGCGGATCAGTATTCCGATATACGACAAGAGACTTCATCGAAAGCCATCCTCATGACTTTATTGCGGCAAATTGTGTCAGCATGCCATCACAACACGGCAGGTCTTAGCGAGGTGATGAAGTATGTGTTGGCGTCTGGACACGGCATGCTTTCGGAGCTGGGACTTCGGACACGAATTGTAAATTTACTGGAATCATTTGACACAGTTAGGTGCGCATACTGTCTGCCCTTATTGTTTACTCTTGCTTACTTCGTCTTTGAAGGATCATCATTGACGCCGTAGATCGTTGCGAAAATCGTGCATTTCAGCAGGACGGATTGATGCCATGGATACTTAACAACATGACTGCGCATGCGCGTATCCTTTTCATTGGATGCCAAAATCCGCATGTAGCCAGTTTGCTTGCTGGGCTGCCCATGATCGTTCTTGGAAGTGACGGCACCACACAATCCGATCTTGAGGCGTACGCACGTCATGTCGTTCAAATTTACATAGGGTCAGATGACCTTGATGAGGCTCATCTCGTCCAAAATCTCGTTACGCGATCCGAGAATATGTTCCAGTACATATTCTTAGTGAAGAACCTGACACAGAATCCTCTTCTGTACCATCTGGAGAGACGGATCCAGTTCCTGAACGACACTCCGATTGGCATATTCGGAATGTACAAGTACTATCTAGCTGTTCAGCTTCAGCGATTCTTCGACTCTGACCAAATCCATCTTGAACGTGTCCTGGAGATCCTTTTGCAGTTCCTCACATTTTCTCCAAGCCCAGTCACTCCATTAATTTTCCTGCAGGCGTTGCAGTCATGCCCTTTGGTTCAAAGGCTAGAACTTAACCCGGAATCAGACGAACGTGCTATTTATCTCGCACAGCACGCTGCAGGCGTTCTATTCGATGTTCGAGTGACAACCACTGGAGTACGACATTTGGTCCCAGTCCATAGCACACTTTCCGAATATTTTCTCGTCTCTGGTGGCAATCAGAGATACAACACAGATGATATTAGCCTAGCCACGCAGGAGGCGCTAGTGTCACTACACAACGCTGTTAGAGAGACAGGTCCGAAGTCCCTGCTCGAGTTTTGCTGCAAGGGGCTTCAGCATCAAGATTTCAACGGATTTCTCCACCGATATCAGTACGCTGCTGATGTCTGTCGCCAAAGTCTCGGTGATACTTCAACTAGAGGGGTTCGGCCCGATATTTCTCGACAAGAAATTGATTGTGAAAGGCTCCAAGCGCAGCTTTGGCGGGATTCTACGTTCTCGATTTGCGACTCGCTGGCGCTTGAACGAAGTTGGATGGACCGACAGTGGGACTCCCTAAAGGAAGATGGGGAATGGTTCAGGGAGCATTCCAGTGTTATGGAGGATTATGAGTCGCTGGATGAAGAGACTTTGGCGCCGTCTCTCCGCCTCGAGATTTCCCGATGGCGCAATGTCGTTTTTCCACTCATGAAAGAGCAAATGGAGCTCAGGCAAAATGCACTGTCTGAGCTGCAAACCAGACATTTGAGTGCGTATGCATTCAGGTAAGTTACTCAGGTCATCTTTATGATGGAATTGAAACAGGTTGTTCTGAATAGGAACACAATCTTTTATCTACATCTGATGAACCAGAAAACAAGCCAGTATCCGAGTTCTCCCGAGTTCGAAGGTCTCATCCTGCACTACCTGGAACAACTGGAAAACCTTTTGCCTGTATTAGTTTCGGTCCAAATCCTCCCATTCTCCGAGTCTCTTGGTGACTCGACCTCCCCGACTGCCAAGCTAGCAACTATGATTTGCGGATTGGAGCAGCTCACCCGAGCGATCAGAGAGTTGTTGCCGACACGAAAGTCGTGTCCTCGTCAGCTTTTAGGGATGATACACTTCCTTTGGGCCACTGGGAGCGCCAACCTCGGCGCACTGTTTATTTCGGAGGAGATTTGGGCTATGGAGTATTCTGAACTAATTCTCCCAGGCTTCAACACCAATAACATCCCCGAAAAACTCATTCGACACACGTTGGAAAGAGTGTTGCTGAACCTCGCTGACGTGGAACGTATCTGCTTCACTCACCAAACACAACTCACCGGTGTCGGGAATCTTTGCTTCTGTATTCGTCAGCTGCGCCAGACGATCTCCCATCACTTGTTATTTCAAACATTCCACCCCACATCCACTTCCATACGGAAGGGAAGTCTCGTGCCCGAATTTGTGAAACGTGAACCAGGTTTTACAAACGCTGTATTACTTCATGGTGCAGTGAGAATCGACACTATGGGTCAGGACAATCTGCAACCCAGCATTCCGAAAACATGGAGCATATTCCTCGGAGCCATGTTCATCATTCTAGGATTCATTTCATCACATCGCACCTGTTTCGTCTTCAGCTTGTTTTCTGCCCCACTCGATACAACCCATGGGTTGATGCGACAGGCCTCAGGCTGGTCTTCGGTACAACTTGTGGCATCCGCTGGGGTCATAGGATGCTTTTGTGATAGGGTGCGGGCGGACACAGCGATGATCAGCGCAATACCCTGTGCATTGGGTGTCCTTTTGATGCTAATCTCTCCGCAATCTGCATCCTCGCCGCTCGTCATATCCATCGACACTATATCCACTGACCATCTGATGTTTCTTTCTGTGGTCCCCATTTTGCTCGTCTCTTCCCATGAACAGGGCTTCTGGACAATGATCGAAAGTACTGGGGTACTCTATGTCGTTATTCGTCTGCTTGCTTTTGCGGTTGACAAGAGCGGTATGAAGAGGAAGCGTAGAGATCTGGCCCGAATTGGCCGGAGGTACAAGGGAAGGAATGAAGAGCAAGCAGGGTTGCCCAACTTGCAGATTGATTCTGGTCTTTCAATGTAATTTTTAATGTCGTTTCACCACCAGTTGCATGCTTAGTCCATTGTACTAATAAGTCGTATACATAACAGGATACCATCATACTTGATTGTTGTCCGGCTTTCAAAGAGTACCGCATACAAACTACATACGAAATCTCGAGGACATATCTCGTTCTAACTCTTCGCCACTCACTCAATATACACTCCAGCAACCCATCCATCCAACACTGCGGCCCATGCCCGACCAACGTGGTAATATAGTCCATCTGTTCTTGAATAGGACTTTCCTACAAGGAGTCCTCTTCATCAGAGCATACAGTGAGCACTTAAACTGTCTGAACTTGAAAGGCCAGAAGTTCTTCGTCGGAAAGCACGTCGTCGTAGTCACCATCATACACAGCGATCCAGTCGGGAGGCACCGAGTCGCCATTGGAATTGAAACAGGTGACGGGGTCTAGGTCGTCACTAGCTATCACTCGTTAATGTGGTAATTCCACCTCGCTGAAACAATACGAGCATATTTAAGATTGCGACTGAGTAGAACATACGCAGCTAAGGCGCCTTTGGGTGAATTATTAGTAGTGCCTTTTTGTATGTAACTCTGTTCTGGGGGTTGGGGAGGCCGCCTAGAGTTCGAAGTGTAACTCGTATAAAAAAGGGCGCAAAAGCATAGGGGCAGAAGCACTCACATTCCTGGCGAAGTCACCATCAAATGTTTTCCACTTCGCTATGTCGCTATTGTTGAATGGGATTCCAGGAAAGTTGCAACGGCGAGTCGTACGGTATCCTTTTCCTGAAGGGGCTGCTCGTCAAGCTTTCAAGGTTGGCAAGTACTCTGCACAGGGGCGCCGTCTGTGCTATCAATATTTATTGGTAGCCTTCGGCTAAGTTTTGACGTGGTTTCAAATTCCAGGGATGGAGAGATGTACACAATTGATCAACCGTTGAGGTTTTGAACTCCGCGACCAACCAAGTTATAATTATTCACGATAACCTGCATGCATCTCAAAAGACAATGGAAGTACTATCAGATGATATCGAACTGAGAATCATCAATCATAGCATCTCATCGATATCCTCCACTTCCTCCATCTCGAAATCCCGAGACTCCTCGATCCCTTTACACTTCCGTAGGCCCCATCGCCGAGGTCTTTGATCCGCTGATTATTTGCCGCCGTTGGAAACATAAGAATCTCGTTTGAACTCGCAGAGATGGAATGATGGCAAAGTAATTAGTGACCCTCCAAGGTCATGACCGCCGGTGCCAGGCCCAGAATCGACGTGTTTGCTGCTGCACAAATTTGGGTCAAGCTGCTAGTGGGTGGAAACCATGTTGGTTGTATTCGCCAGACATTGCACTGGCAGTGTGACAAGTATGTCAGTGGTTGATTTGAATATTAATGTGGATATCTTCGAGTGAATGGACGTCGGGTGAAATTCAAGTCGAACCCGTAACCTTTCGGACTTCATTCTTATCTACAAAGCACCGAGTGGTTGTATCTAGCTCTGAGGCAACAGACTAGGAAATACAAATGCAAGTCTACACTGAGTGCACATGAAAATCGGGAAGGTAAACAGTTCAAAAATCTGAAATCCGAATGTATCTTTTTGGAAACAGGCTGCACATAAGCATGGCTAGATGCTACACGCGAAGTCGTCAGATTAACGCGTCAATCAGCAAGTTCGGAGTACACACCAACTTGATCATGCGCCAATATGCATGAACACTATACGCTGGTCCAGGGGCATGTCCTTGTCGCGAGCCAATGAGTGGACTGCTTGGTGCAACGCTTGGGCAGCTCGCTTGGAATTCATTTTGCCATCTCCGCACAGCTTTTTGTAGAATGCCTCGACCAACCGCTGCACAGTACTATCGGTGACCTTCCATAATGTCCCAATGACGCTCTTGACCCCAGCAAATTGCAGGCCGGCTGCTAGGTGTATCACTTCGTCGGGCGTTGCAAAGTCACCGACTGCAGTCTCACAGGCAGAAAGAAATGCGAATTGGTGGAAAGAGAGATCCATTTGGGTGATATCGAGGAGTGAAAGTGGTTGGTCGCGCATGAGAAAGGCCGACTTGAAGGGGTCGTTAAAATTCTGTGTGCCATGACAAGAAAAATGAAGCCACGTATTGTCTTGCAGCGCACGCAGCGCCCTCGATTTCGTTGCATCAACGCTCGTTATCTTCGTGAAGGAAACAGTTGGGGGAGGAGGTAAAAGACTCCGCACCAAGTCCAATTCAGGCTCCACGCATTCCAAAGTGAATGAAGCACCGGCTGGGAAATTCTGGCCAATGGCAGCAAAGGGCACCGACGGACTCCTGTCATGACTTCTACGAGCCCTGATCAGCGCGGTGAGCGATGGCGTGTAGGAAGAAATATATTGCTGCGAAAGGGACTCTCCATTTGCCCTGTATTCGCCGGCAGCATGCAACGGCAAGAAATTGAAGAGCAGCGTTGGGCACCACCATATTCGGGAACCTCGTCGTGCAAATCCACCCAGATTTTCGGCCACCGGGCGGACGACGTCATCCCACAACTTCCTCAAAGCTTTTATCAGCGCTGTTTGGTTCCCTTTAGGACTGGCGTCTTTTCCAATTGCCTCTCGAAATGTGTGCACCAATTTGGTGAGTTTCTCAAAATCGGTAGGAAGTTGAATGCTAGTCGGAGGTTGTATGTGTTTGATAATAATGGCATGGCAAGACGACCTGCTTGCAATGAGCATGATGATAGGCCCGTCACGAGCTGCCTCTTGGAGATCGGCGAAAATGGGGGGGAGCAGGAAGCAGGCGAAGCCCTCGATCGTCCGGATTTCTTCTACAACTCCATTCCAGTTCTCCACTAGACGCCTGTAGCGAGTTGCTGCTGCTTCTACATCGACACTTGGGGTGCCATCCGCATGGATTGCAGGAGGTTTATCAAGGAGGGAGCTGAGGTCTCTGAATCTCTTCACCAGGGCCGCTGCGTGATCGCTGTGTGTCTGGAGACTGTCAAGAGGCGTGCGGAGTCGTGTCATCTGGGTCCATATGATAGTCCTGCCTTGTTCCAACAACTCAACAGCTCGACGCACGTCACCACTACGAAGAGCACATGATGCAGCATCCACGGCAAGCGTACGTGGGAAGTCCTTCAAGGCACTATGACGGGATGATATCGAAGCTGTCGCGGACATGTAAGCGTCCATAAGTTGCATGGAAGTCCCATACGCCTCCAGTTCAGTGCCATGTCTGTGTTCATCAGCATGGCGAACCCAGTCTAGACTTACTCGCAGGCGATATAGCAAGCCTCCAGGTGCAAAGTTTGCTGCTGCCTGGAAATGATGCATGGCAACATTCAGACTATCAGTATCTTCGCATGGGCTGCCAGTAACGTGAAGTCCTGAGCGATGGAGCGACAGATAGACGGTAGCTAGTGATCTATGGACCATTAATCGACGAGGATCATGTTGCGTCAACAAAGTCAAGGCACAGCGGAGGTTTTCTCTTGACTCATTGAGGTCTTCTGCATCCCCTCGGTGATCAAAGCGGGTGGAGAGTCCATTCGCAAGATTGTTCAATGACATGGGCCGATCTGTGTGACCAACAGGGCGCAACGCCAGCGCTTCCCTGTGAAGTGCAATAGACTCTTCCAAGTCTTCAGCATTGCCTCGGTGATCAAAGCGGGTGGGGAGTAAAACCGCAAGATTGTTCAACGACGAGGACCGAAGTGTGTGACCGACAGGGCGCAAAACCAGCGCTTCCCTGTGAAGTGCAATAGCCTCATCCAAGTCTTCGGCATTGCCTCGGTGATCAAAGCGGGTGGAGAGTTGATTCGCAAGATTGTTC
>KN835340.1:0-46033 GCA_000827255.1 Suillus luteus UH-Slu-Lm8-n1
GGTCGAGGTACTTTCTTGAACCGTCCCATTTGGAGCGTTGTGCATGTAACTCGGCAGGGTCTTGGCCGATTGAAGCGATGAGACCACGGACAGGTGGCACTGCAATGATTCTTGTGGGCAAAAGTTCCCACGGTCGAGTCGATAGAGAATGAGAGGGGCTCAGAAAATAGGGGCGGACCCCCCCAAAAGAGGGGTTGCGACCCCCCAGGAGGAGGGTGGGGACGACTGCGGGGGTGTGGGGGTCGGACCATGCCCGATATATATATATATATATGTATGCGGGCTTGGGTGCGCCACCGAGGTCACGTCCGAAAACAGCAAGTGAACGGTGTACTGGATGGGTGACGCTTCCTTTCTTAGCCGTGCGTCACCGACGGCGTCACCTCCCTCAGACGGTAATCCGTCGTACACTGTATATATATATATATAGGAGCTTATTGGTCTCTCTCCAGCGTTCTGGGTGCGCTGACCTGTCGCTGACATTTGCTTATACCCACAGCTAATCATTTCTGTAGTATTCAGTTTCTACTGGAACTCTGATACTTGATGGTGCTGTTGAGGTTTTATCATTCGTGCAGATGTTTGTGTTGGGACCGCGCCTCATCCTTAGCGTTCGAGAATATCACGCAAAACTCGTTGTCGGCTCCGACGCAGACACTAGCATGAGTTCGATTGCCTTCCAGGAGCATGTACATATATCAACTAGCGGTACTGTGTAGGGAAATGCTTGTCGAGCATTTTGCAGGGAGGAGAAATTTGGTCGAGGATCCGTCGTAAGTACTTATGAAACATGTGGTGCTTCGAAGTATATTTAAGGCGATGTTTATGTATACGAACCCATTTCTTGTTGTATCGCTACTCGAAGCCAGTGAACCACCCACCCACATTTGAATTGCACTATGCGGACGTCTAGCAAGCAATATTTGCAGTCCTTCATATCCAGTGCTGAAATCCAACGAAACTCGGTATAGATTGCCCAAACAGTTCTACGCGTTTCCGGAGTTCTGCTGTCTGAGCAATGAGCATACAGACGAAGATGAAGTGTTCGCGAAGCGTGCAGCCCAGATGGCTGATAGCTCATTAGATACCTCTCGTCGACTTGTCTCCTCTGCGGTTGTAGATCCTGGGCTCATCATATCCAACACAGATTATGGCATTGTCCAAGTTGAACGTACTACAATACACCTAACACCCTGTAAAAATATATTCACGAGCAAAATTGACAAAGGACATCAAACATGTATGTAATGCACCATGCTCGAGTTAATAGGAAGGAACCAATCATTCACGATAACCTGCATGAAACCTACATCAAAGCATCAGATCGAGATCTCGCATCAAAACAAATTATAGCACTTACCATCGCCACCAAACTGAAAATCATCAACCAAATCATCCTCCTCTTCCTCCATTTCAAAATCGTCCGCGTCGTCGTCCACTACGAGATCCCCTTCGTCAATCTCAATCTCATCCTCATCAACGCCTTCTTCCTCCTCGTGCGTTTCCACCAGCGGAGGCGGACCAGCTTCCTCGACAATAATGGGAGAAGGCGGATCAGGAGCTGCATCTTCCCACATCTCATCATCACTAGACTCAATAAGCGCGAGCCCAGGCAGATGATTACTCTGCCCTTCCACGCCAACAGCCGTCATTGCTTGGGCAGGCGCCTGAACCAGATTCGTATGCTGAGATTGGGTTTGAGGCGACAGCTGAACAGGTACATGGAGATGCCCGTGCTGAGGCGGAGGCGGAATCACTACCATGCGACGGGCAGGCTGAGATGGCCTGCTTTGCTCTGAAGACGGGTACCAGTTGAAAAAGAGGCCAGTGTCTGTCATTTGCAGACATGAGATGAAGGATAGGTGTCGGCTGTGGTCGTATTTTGCTACTCGGCAGACAGATAGGCCAGGGCGGGGAGGCGCCTCTGCAGTTAACTGGCTGACGTCAGGGCCTAGAGATACGACAAACAGACCCTTGCGCTGCAGTAGGTTTAGCGCTGAGAAACCCGTATGTGGAAGGGAGACTTACGGTTGCGATCGCGGCTTTTTCGTTTGATTCTCCAAGGGCTAGATAGACGGAGATGTCTCGGCCTCCACCGTCCCGAGAGGTGTTAAAATTGAGGAATGTTGCTATGTCGGTAAGCGTGGTCTCGCGATGGAAGAGTCGCTCGAAGCCCGGGATCCAGATGAAGATCCCTGGTGCGGTGAGGACCGCGATGTCCTTGCCCGAGGAGGATACATGAGCTGTGCGCATAGTGAGTAGATTGTGTAGATCGACAAGTAGAACTTACCTGCAATAAAGTTGCTCTGAGATGTGGAAGAGACGTGATATGCCTCGTGAAGTCGTTGGGGCTGGAAGAGCGATGAGGGGCACGGGTCATCGCCGTTACTCGGAAGTACATCCCAGGTGGTGAACTGCAAATTCTTCATGCACAGGTGATAAACCAAGGCACCACCGTCCCTTGCAAAAATGCGCAGTTGATTGGACCCGCAGAAGAAAGCGTATTGGTCATTGACTTCAACGTAGCTAAGGGACCCTAGTGTCCCATCTTTATTTGGCGCCTGTATATTACTGATCGTTTCAACAAGACGGGAGGTCGGCACGTCCCACAAATAAGCATGATTTACGCCAGCCGAAAGCAGCGTTGGGTACGAGAAGCGAAATGCACGGGTGAACTCGGGCACATGAAGGAGAGACCATGGTCTGAAATGGCCGCGATGTGTTGGGGAGGGATGATGCTCAGCTGCTTCGAGCGATGCTTTGATCATGGCATCGTCAGGCTTGAACTCCTCTGGGATCTCAGAGTCTTGGAAGTCACGGGCGTAACGCCATACTTCCTTATTATTGTCGTGACGATTGAAAATGATGTAGCCATGGTCATATTCGCAGTGAGCGTAATCGTCTGCGTGAGCCTGATTTGTCGGAACGATTCAGGATGGGGTGAACGGGCATGGTATATCAGAGTACTTACTGCTGCCCAAAGTACACGATCAGTATGATAATCGGACACAGAGAGGCCTCCAGTGTGGCGGGTAGTCATCACGAAGTTCTCCTTCTGGTCAACCTTCATTCGGTGCACGAATTTTCCGGTGGAGTTCAGCTCTCTCGCGATGGATGGAGCCTTGCCCCGCCAACCCCTCTCGATCTGAAATCGTCGTTGACCTAGCAGAGATGGTCAAAAGATATCAGCTGCACTTGGAGGAGAACAGACAAAGTTTCAACCAGTCTATTTTCTTTGCATCAGGGCTTTGACCAGAGGAATCTGCCTGAAGATCGGCATGATGAACGAAGTTGTGTAAGATGGCTGTGTTGTGGTAAACTGCTTGGACGTTGTGTGTGATCAGACTGTGCCATGCTCTGGATACGAGTGATATATTGCGGAGACATTGTATTGGGAGATAGGATGCTATGTAGAGCGAGATCTCTGTAGGCAGCTCATGCAGCATGGTTGATGAGGTTCAAGTCTCCAATATTCGCGGAGTTGTAATATCCTTTTTTATTTATATATTTCTGACGAAGTGATCCACTTTAAATTTAGCTTATCGGGTCGAGACATAGGCCTAGAGTGAACGTTCACACATTTTGGACCAATTGGCTGAACCCAGGGTGGCTGTGCATGTTGACTTTCCTCACCGCACGTGCAAAATTTGGGAGCAATACGTAACCAAGTACAGAAATAGCTGCTTCGCTCATGTCTGCTTTTTGTATGACCATCTCACAAAGATACGACTTTTCTTATATGGGTTACGTCTCACAACCAGCTCTAAAAAATCTCAAAAAATACTCCTATAAAGGGGTAGATGAGTGGGTACTGTTCCAAGTTTTTCTTTTGCTGTCACACTGAGCTCGAAAAATAAGATCTTTGGTTTCACATTATCTCCTTACCCCATATTGGAATTGGTTCATCAAGCTCTTTCCACTGACCATCGCTCCAAATACCGTATGTTATCACCACTCAGCGCTCAGCTCTTGGTATCAGTCACATCAAACTTGTTCAGATAACCTTGCTTGGCCTTTCCATCGTCGTTTTTAATGTCCTCACGCTAATATATTATGACCCTCTTTACTTGACTGAAAAGGATGGGGAAACTGGGCCTCCTCAGTGGATCTACTTCACGTACGCATTCTGTTCCTTGCATTAAACTCGTATCACGCTGACACTTGAGCCTTAGATGGGCGATCGGGTTGTTCATGTACCAAAGTCTCGATGCAGTAGATGGGTGGGTGGATACCTTCGCACCAGTCTATATCAGTGCTTATCCAACTGTAGGAAACAGGCACGGAGAACGGGAATGGCAGGTCCTTTGGGAGAAATGTTTGATCATGGTTTGCGTACGCGTTTCCTGACGCGCATCGATATTTACCTTTTTTTCCACAGGTTGCGACGCACTCAACACTACAGTATGTTGCCTGCACTTCAAGTTGCATTTCTTGTCTTATCCTTTGTTCTTTTTAGCTTGAGGTCGTTCTTGCGTCGCGTGCGCTCAATCTTGGCCGATCTTGGTGGACTGTTGCATCGCAAATTGCAACCCTTGCCAATTTCTATTTAACCACTTGGGAAGAATACCATACTGGTGCGTCTAGTGCTACGCACATGTCATTTTCATTTACCGACGCACAATCCAGGAATATTGTACCTCGGTCCTTTTTCAGGTCCAGTAGAGGGTATCTTAATGATCGTGATCATCTATATTATAACGGGGATTTTTGGTAAGAGAATTCTTTGACAAATCCTTCAATCTCACTCGCATCGCAGGCCCTACATTCTGGGACAAGAAATTTTTGACTTTCACCCATCTAGATAGAATACCCCAAGTTGCTCAGCACGTTCCTAACATTGGTCTTAACGAGTCTTTCATGGTTTTCGGTGCTTTTGCTCTGGCATTCAACATTGTTTCAAGGTAAGTCCACCAATAATCATTGCATATTTATATTAACGCTTCCCCAGCTACCGCAACGTCCTCAAAGCCACCAAATCTGACGGGAAATCGAGTCTCAAACCTCTCGTCTACCTCTTACCCTTCGTTGTTTCGGCGACCCTCCAGATCTTTTGGTTGCTGAGCCCCTCTTACCACGACTCCGCCATCATCCACTCACCACTCTTCCTACCGTTTCTTTGTGCATGGGGCTTACAGTTTGCTCATCAAGTAGGAAGGATGATATTGAGCCATATTACACGTGCACCGTTTCCCCTGTGGCACAACATGTGGCTATGGAGTATCATCGGGGTGATCGATGCCCAGCTCCCGTTCTTACTTGACAGGTGAGCATCGAGTATCAATGCACTGATGTTGAGGAAGCTCATTCGAGAAAAGACCGTCACTAATACAGTCAACGCCAAAGCGAACGGCAGTGTTCATCTATCTGACACTCGCAGTTTCGTTCATCACCTATGCACGCTTCTGCGCGCTAGTCATCAGGGACATCACGGAGTTTCTCGGTATCGCGTGTTTTACTGTGCGCAAGAAGGATGGGGAGGGCGTGTGGAGGGAGACGCGTGATATCCAACAAGATGGGTATGTGAAACGCCTTTGACGTGAGTGGTTGAGAATTGGGACATGGAGCGCATTTCTTGTCGACACTGTAGCGCGGACTGTTCGTAGTATTGCTCTAGATTCATTGATTGATCAACCAAGTACCGTTTTTTGAATGACTCTGAGTATGCAACAATAGTTCAGACACTACCGACCGGAGGAACAATCACCATGTGATGTACTGTGCAAGATACGACAAGCAATGTTCTCTGGTCCGTCCATCTCTACTTGTGCTGCCATGCCAGGGTCCTGACACCCGCATCCTGAGTTGGATACACAACCAGACGTCTCTTTTCCTTATCCGCCGATTTTGCTTAACTGTCTTGACTTCACGGGACAAAAAGTCAGCAAGCCTATTCACGCGGTTGACTCTGACATGTTCACGCTTGCACGGAGCAAGCTAACGGCTTGGGGTGTTACAATGACTCCTGCGTCATCTGTCACTAGCGCACTCGGTGGCGATGCTAGATATGACCCCACGGTGCTAGACAATCAACAGACAAGCAAGCAACAAGTCATAACCTATACAAATCATATACAATGATATGTGTGGGGGAGCCTTTTTTATACAAGAGAGCGTCCTATAATATGTTTAATCACCAACGGAGACCAAGTTGGCTAGTTTCCTGATTCTCACCTATGTCGTCTCGGCTTGAAGTGTCTGCTGCAGCGAATGCCTCGAGTTGCCGGTCCACCTCACAGCTGAGATCCTGGGTGGTATAGGTACGCCCTTTCAAACCTCTTAGGTTCAAAACCAGGCGCTGACCAGCTACTGAAAGTAATGGAGTCGCAAACCTACATGCCAAGAAAATTATCGCATGCCGAGGGTATATGGAGTAACACAACGACCGACGCACGCTTTAGCAATGAAATGTTTTGGGTTCTGTGAATTGTTAGGAAGAGCAATGGTCCAGTATGAACAAGGAAGACTGACATGCGCGTATGCAGTCCTACATATCTTGGGTAAATGGAACGAGTTAAGATGTGTGCGAGTCTCACCAGGAAGCCGTGCTCAGTGCATTACTTAACGTACTAAACTTGTCTTATTGTCAGCAATGCGATACGTTATGCAGGCCCTACACACTCACAATGAAAAATACGATTGCTATGTAATTGTGATTAATTGTAGATGAAAGCCTCCAGAGAAAGCTCACCGTCTCGAACGAGTACATGGAGGAGATCAGATGGGTAGAGACACTGAAACTCCCTTGAGGATATTTGGAGACTTCGCATTGTCAAGACAAAGAGTATTGTGTCGAGCACGAAGCTTGATGGTCTTCAGCATGCACGATGGATACAGAAACAAAGTATTGTCACCTTCCGCAACTGATCAACCACTAGCGTTGTAATACCGTCAACGAGATGTCCATCAAATATATGACTGTCTACTAACCGCATAGCCTTTGAAGTAACGGACTGTTAGGAGGTAGAAGGGACGAAATAACAATTACATACTTGGTGTTCCCCCGATGCAAATATGGGTCACGTCGAGCTGCAAAAATTGGTCTACCGGAGATCAATCATTTTGCGAACAACAAAATGAAAAGGCGAATCAGCCTACTGTGTCTGGTGGTCATGCTGTATGTCGCTGTGCCCGTCAGCACAAGGACATAGGACACGTAACTCCAGATGAGGATATTTGCCACGCGCTTCTGCGTTCCCCAGATGGCCCACGCACGCATAAGAACAATTACTGAGTGAAGAATATGAACAATGGAGCTGTGATCAACATCATGACGCACTATGAATCGACTCTGTAGACAGGACCATAAAACAAGAGGTGAAAAAAGTGAAGCGGTTGCAGAACTAGGATGTTTGAACATGTCATTCAACGGATGTCTACTCGTGGAACTGCAGCATACCATTTGAGAACCATGCGAGAGGAGACCAGCCTCTTCCAACCGGATGGATGTCTGCCCAACAAGGTTTCCATACCGGTTGACAAGGAACATGACTTTCACGATAGTCCAGGGGCGGTTCCAGATGTATTCAACCTGTAACAGAGGGTGTGCTCTCAATGTCGTGCATACCAGCCAATGAACTCACTTCATCTTTAAGAGTTAGAAGATAGTCGTAGACAAGCAACGTGTGGCCAGTTGTGGATAATATTCTAGGCCATGAGGTAATGAGATAAGGATGTTGCGGGATGAGTATACTTACTTCCGCACCCAGAGGTCTTGCATAAATTCAGGGGACAGAGCCATAGGTGGACGAGCACCTGAACAGTATCCCAGCAGGCCAACTTTAACGACAATGGACTGGATATGTCAGCAGCTCGGTGCCAAGATAGCAGAGCTGTGCTTTTATAGGGTAATACAGAATACCAAAGTTCTGCCTTGATTGACAGTGACAATAACGTAACCGACATGGGTTGCATGACACAACCTAGGGTGGCGAGAGCGGGCATCGAGACTCCAGTCACCGCAATTGTCATTGTCACCAGGGATGCAGTCCAAGGCGTCTGGTGTGGGGTACCTCACTTACGACAATGCTCAATTTGGCGCACACTCAAACCGTGAGTTTGAATTAGGAGAGCATCATGCCCAAGTTAAATGGATACCCGTTAGCACTGTATGGTATACTTGAGACACAAGACAAGCTCCGCAAGGAAATTCAACGAGTGACAGCTGAACATCATGGTGGCGATCTTGGCTACGATATCGAGTGCCCTAGCGAATATTCTTTACATCCATGCGGTACGTCGAGAAACATTGTGCTTGTAAGAGTTCATTCCTCTGATGTGACTTGGTATGTAGCAGCTCACCTCGAAGGGATCCCTGTCAGCAAATGACTGTGACTCCAGAAACATCGACACGTATTAATGAGCAGGTGCAGCTTGGATCACCAAACTAGCCGGAGATAGTCTCAGATAGACCATTGGCATGCTGCAGAAAAGCCTTGAAGCTCATATCAGACTCCCCGCACTGTTAAGTTGGTGTTAGTATTTCCCTGCAGGCACAAGGATGTTCACCGTTCATCGAACGTTCATCTCCCACAGGCTGCGGCTGGTAGGAACAAGTTGAAGGTAAAGTGTTCATGAATCATGATGTCAACATGATGTACCCCGGAAGTAACTTTGGGCAACGGAGTTTCCGGGTCTTGTTCGAGTCACGTCACTGCTTTGATCATATTTTTATCTTTTCTATGTTCTCTAGTCGTGCTTTCTGTAGATCGTATCGATTGACCACCAACTTTCGCACTCTGATATCAAAATCTATCGGCACCCGTACAATGGCTAGCGAAACCTCAGATTCGCTCACTGCTGAAATTACACAGGCAACAGGTGCACTGAACGATCTCCGACTACAAAATGCCGATGCGGCCAGTATAGACGCTGCTAAGAAGAGACTTGGTGAGCTGAAGAAAGCAATGGCTGCCATAAACAGCGCAGGCGGGAGCAAGGATGCTGGAAAGAAAAAGGAGCGGCTACTCCTCAAAACCGCAAAGGTATGTTCGAGTGTGCACCGCGATCATACACCTCTGAAGGGTACTCAAGTAGGCTGCATAGGGCACGCGTGATTATGGCGCAGCGGAGATGTTCTGCAGGGAACATGTCGAACGTATCGTTAAGGATGTGTTCACGTCCTACGGCGGGAGCGCTCTTGACACACCTGTGTTCGAGCGCAAGGATGTGCTTGCTGGAAAGTATGGCGAGGACCAGAAGCTCATTTTTGACTTGATGGACCAGGGGGGCGAACAACTTGCGCTTCGGTACGATCATACTGTTCCATTGGCACGGTATCTAGCTATGGCTGGTGCTACAGTCCAAGCGAAGATTTGGCAAGTCGGCAAGGTCTATCGGAGGGACAACCCTGTGATGTCAAAAGGTCGAATGCGCGAGTTTTCACAAGCAGTACGCGTTTTCTCACTCCTGCCTGGAGTATTTTGAATGACTTGTCGCAGGATCTAGACATTACAGGTGCATGGGACCCAATGATCCCAGATGCTGAGATTATTAGTCTACTATGCACTATTTTGACGAGATTGGATGTTGGAGAATTTACAGTCAAGGTAAAGTTACTCAAACAAGGTCTGAATCTATCCTGACGCCTTTCAACCTAGCTTAATCACCGCAAAATCCTTGATGGGATCTTTGAGGTTTGCGGTGTGCCGCAGGACAAGATTCGATCAATATCCTCGGCTGTGGACAAGTTGGACAAGGTTGGTCGATAGAGATGCATTCCCGATATTGGTTCTAATCGAGTTCAGCTTCCTTGGCTAGAAGTGAAGAAAGAAATGACAGAAGAGAAGGGACTTTCTTCAGATGTCGCTGATAAGATTGGAGAATATGTCAAGCACAAAGGTAGGCGACCCTGATTTTGCGCAGAGTTAGATATCTCATCTCTTTCGTCATACAGGTGGCCCGTCGCTACTCGATCTTTTGAAAGCAGATGCCACTCTCATGGCAAACCCGAGCGCCAAGCAGGGTATTACAGACATGGATATTCTCTTTACTCTCCTGCGTGCTTACAAAATACTGGACAAAGTAAGCTCGTTTTCTGTGAATCAGCACATGATATTTACGTATGCATAGATCTCGTTCGACATGTCTCTTGCCCGTGGTCTAGACTATTACACAGGCATTATATATGAAGCCACCGTTGAAGCATCAGCACCTCCGGCTTTCGCTGCAAATGCAGCAGAGTCCCCAGCCCCCCCAAAACTGAAGCCTTCGAAAAAAGCCAAAGCTGATGACGGCGAGGAGGATGAACTGGACGAATCGCAGGTTGGTGTCGGGTCCATCGCTGCTGGTGGCCGGTACGATAACCTGGTTGGTATGTTCACTGCCGCTGCTGCTGCTGAAGGGAAGAAGGCACCAGGACTCCCGTGTATTGGGGTTAGCATCGGTCTTGACCGAATCTTTGCTATTGTGTGGCCGAAGTGGGTAGAGAAGGGGATGCGGAGTAAGGAGACAATGGTATACGTGTTGGCTGCTGGTGATGGTTTGTTAGAAGAGCGAATTACACTCGTGCAGGAACTCAGGGAAGCAGGCATAAAGGTCAGTCGGTTGTCGTTCTCTAATTTCATGTGTTGACTCGTCTTTTCAGACCGACTTCCTTGCAAAGAAGAAGCCGAAGCTTACTGCGCAGTTCATGGCTGGTGAAAAGGACGAAGTTCCTTTTGCTGTGATTTTGGGCGGTGACGAGCTCAAGGAAGGGTTGGTGACTGTTAAAGAGCAAAAGTGGGAATTCGTGGATGGGAAGAAGACCAAGGTCCAGTCGGCAGATCAAGGCATGAAGGTCCGGCGGGACGAACTGATTAGTTGGATCAAGCAAACATCTACGTATCAAGGCTGGTCGAGCGGTCGACTTATCTAGGAGGAATACTTCACCATACCCTGTAATGCATAGATTAGAAGCCTGGTGGCGCAACATTGTGTACCCATGTTTGTCATGTCAATACTTTGTCACGAGGTTTCAACTTTTCCTGCATTCTTTTCTCAACCATCACCCCGACAATATCGACAAGGACAGCAACAATGGATGACGGTACGTTTTCAGCATCAGCCCCGACGACGACAACCAGTTCTGCATTCACTATTTTCTTCTGTTCCGGCACAACCGCCTCGTACATACCAGCACTATTTTTCTCATCGCATTCACCAGTCTCATTCCGTTCTTGAATTCGGAGCAGCTGGGATGTCTCACCACCAAATATCGGCTCAAGGCCGATAACGACCCATCTAAAAAAACTGATGCGCAACTCGAGTAAACCGAGCTCTCTCGACTTCTCATACATAGTGCGCCCTCAGTAGTTCATTCGCGAGCACTATGACGCGTGCGCGCGACAGTATAATCGCCCATTCCTCCTCCACCGTTATACCCCCCGCCATGAATCGACATTGATCTTGTTTTCACCCTTTCCGCCCATTCAGCCTGGCAATCACAAGATATTGCACCTTCTGGGATCAGCATTCCCACGCACGATGCCAATATGAATGGCGCGCCTGCTGGTAGGGAGGAGCAGAACTGGAATGGCAATGCTCGCTCGCCTGGCAGAGATCGTGGGGGTGAACCTCCCAGGCGCTCTAGCCGCAGCAGGAGCCCTGTACGGGACGATAGAGGGTACGTGGCGTCAGAGTTTTGTCATGTCTGATGCTGACAATACTCGTAGACGGGGGGGTGACAGCGGTGGTCACAACCCTGGAAATAATCTTCACGTCTCAAACTTGAGCCACCGCGTTGATACGCGTGACCTTGAAGCAGCGTTCGCTAAAATTGGCCGTGTAAGTGCCTACTTGTGGTTTTATTTTCTGCTGTTGATCCAATAGAAATAGGTCAAAAAGGCTTCGGTCATGTATGACCCGCATACCCGCGAGTCCCGTGGGTTCGGATTTGTCACCATGGAGACTTCTGAGGAGGCAGATGCTGCTATCACCGCGCTCAATGCGACTGAACTCATGGGCAAGACTTGCACCGTAGAAAGAGTATACTCGCACGCTTTTTGATTTTGCCAACATTTGCTAATTTTGCGTTTAGGCCCGTCGTGGACGTGCGCGTACTCCAACCCCTGGAAGGTACTACGGTCCGCCCAAGCGCCATGACAGTGAGTGTTGTCAGAGCATTCTTTGGTTCTTACTCAGCTCTTGAATAGATGAGCGCCCGTATGACCCGCGCCCTTACGACAGCCGTTATTCCCGTGACTATGATGATCGCCGTCGTGGAGGTCGTCCTGATGATTACCGAGGAGGAGGAGGCGGTGGTGGTGGTGGTGGTGGTGGTGGCAGGGACTACGATCGCGGTGGTTACCGTGACTATGACCGAGGATACAGTGGTGGAGGTGGTGGTGGTGGCGGCGGCCGTGGCGGTCGCGACTACGATCCTCGCGGCCACGACTACGACAGGAGATACTAAATGTGCCCACTCTCAACACGGATCATCTCGCGTTATGTTTTGCTTTCGTTAATATGTATTCCATAAGTAACTCTGGTGAATGAAGCCTGTTGCATGATGGATCTTGAATGCAATGTTTAGATTCGCCTTCTCTCTCACTCCACACAACTATTGAGGTCATCCTTTTGCACGTTGAGCTAGGTAATGTCTAGTCTCTTCATGTCTTTCGCAAGAACATCACAACTGGGATGTTATCACTGCCATGATGACTGCTTTCAAACTTGACATGAGTCGCTGGCATTCATTCGAAGTGTATGTGATTCAGCGGCTAAAACCTTGCGCATGAGGAGATATAAGTAGTAGTACGTGCCGATCGACTCATTCTCACTTCTGAAGTCTGACGAGACCACAGCAGTGAAGGAACTCATACACAGCATGCTGGTATCATGACAAATTGAGGATGTGTCTGCGACGATGCTTTACCTATTCCGCCAGGCTGGCATGACGAACCAAAAGTAGGTTGCCGTTAACTCGAAGTTGTGGTTGTTTCCTGCGGGTTATCATTCACAGGCAGGTCTGCAAGGAGGTCGAGAGCAAACTCGTCTATATGGAATGTGTCGCGATTTCGCTGGTGTACTCCCGTCAACACTAAACCTTTTACAGTCTCCTATGACGAGCATACAGGGCACGAGAAGACAGCAAATGTTTCCAGTTTGTCGCAGTGCTACTTGCCACTGATTGGGAAACGAACTTCAAATTCGAATTCAATGTCTTCGCGGAATATTCAGGAAAGAAGTGTGAATTGTCCATCAGAAGCTGATAACGAGTATAAACATGGACGGCGCCATAGGTTTATTCATTCGGACGGAGTCGATGAATATTGCGATATCCACGGAAATGAACAACTTGGAAAGTGCGAGAGTGCGCACATGAGGCTGAGCGAAGGACGCTGATTGATGGCCGCTGCGTTAAAGAGGTATGGGCGTTGATTGTGGGCTTTGATCGAGGTGAAGCAGACATTATCGACAGTGCGTATTGCAGTGAACACACAATGGCTGAGACAATATTTCTAGCGCACCTGGGACCTGCAAGGTTCAGGGTGAGTGATTTTCAACTTGGCCAGGGCCCAGACTCCATTGTGCGTGGTGTAAAATGGAGATTATGTAGCGCCTGTGGAACTTCCGCAGAATCTCATTTTGACATCATGATATCGAACCCTAGGCTCGTGACCAGCCTGGCTGATATACCACGGAACAGTATGCCATCAGGAGATGAGCGACCTGTGGAATATCGAACCACCCACTGTCAGTGAGCCCATCAGATTTGTACGGTAGGGGGACATTGTGGGGTGATTCGAGGAGGCTGCGAGGCTCAAGAAAAGCAGGGCATTCCACACGAGCCTTGCATGCAAAGCAGTGACTGCCGGATTGTATTGCTGAGGACATTGAGTGCAAATATCATGTAAAGTTGAAGTACCAAGTAGGACTAGTGAGGTTGTGGTGCTTCTCTTCTGTGGCGGATAAATTCGTTGAACCGGATCATCATCGAAGAGTCTGAATGCGAAAATAAAATGAAAACGCTGAGGCATTGTGCTGTATATCATAGTATGATGATCTCTGCTTGCGTTCACAATTTCCAATCGTGCGTGCGGAGTTCGAAATTTCAATCCTTGCAGGCTTTTCATGGCATCTTAGGTCTCCGTACATACTCAACAAGAAACGCTTGAATTCTGGAGAATGGATGTCTTTATCCCTCTCACCACAGATGTGACAGAGGATACTAGCAGTGCCGTCGATCTTTACGCGTCTGTCCGTCCGAGCGGAGCGCTTGTACTATGTATGCACCCTCATTCATTATTCACCACCTCCGAGTCCTGCCACGCCAGGCCAGTGCTATCATATCCGATCATGGTGGATCTCACCAACACGCGGCGGATCTTCAAGCTCATGCTCAAGCCAAAACCTGTCTGTTCTTTCAAGTTAATGTTTACGCATATACCATGACTTGAGTTCATTCGAAATGACGCCTTCACCTCGAGATGGACCTGGTGACAATTGCCTAAAAAATGTGCAACTAGGGTCGTGACTAGTATTCTACCAATGCCTAGCAGATTCCTATGCTCCAGACAAAAATCTCTCCCCCATCACAGAAGACAGAATTTAATTGCGAGCCCTGGTTTACTCTCTACGACGTTCGATAGCCCTAGGAACGTCCGCAGAATCTTCGAGACTTTCAGTTGGCATCATGATACTGATCCTTAAGGCCTTATATCCAGATCCTTCCAGCGAAACATATTCAACATGTACAGTACTATGCAAATGGTCATATGAACTTCTTATTAATTCCGTGCTGGTGCGTACAGCACATATGGATCCTAACGTACATATCTGATGTGCTCTAGTACTTTATCCTGCGAGTCGCTTCTGTCCTGTTGACATCAGCGCTGCATAATGTGGATGCCACATGCATGCTGTGATTCCCTCACGTATAATACATCGGTACTGCTGAATTTTGTGACCTCCAGCGCACATCTTACTCTCAAGTGTTAGTGTACATCCATCCCTCAGCCATCATTATGGCCCATCGCCGATGTGTCACCTTCGAGCCTTCAGGCTCATCGGAATCAGACTCTGATTCAGACGTTTCTCCAGCGTCATCACGTAAAATTTCTCCGGCTTCTCCGGTGGAGACAGCTGCTCCCAGTACCGAGTCCTTGAACGGCAGGAAACGGAAGCGTGAGTCATCAGGCAACGATAACGACGATAAAAGGAAGAGCTCAAAACGTTCACGACCGTAAGTCGTTGTGTTGTATAGCATATGCATGAACTTCATCTTGTGTTTTCAGACAAAAAGAGGACAAGTAAGTATATGAAGTACTGTTAATCTAAATGCCTGACAATGTGCGCATTGTTTAGTGAGGAGCCAAGCTACCCAGGACGCGCCCAGGACCCAAGAGAGATACACCTCGGTGAGGTGCAGCAAGTCGTCATTACTGGTATGTGATATATATCTCTGCCCAGCTAAAATTGACGAGGTTCCTCAAGCTATTCGCGCAGCTGATCTCACTCTTGGTCTCCGATGGATCCCCGCTGGCTTCCATGTGATAGTAAAGGCCGACAGTGCTGAATTCCAGACGAGCAACAAACCCGTACACGTAGATCAGGCTGGCGTCGAATGGAACGAGCCTATACTTCTGTAAGTTGCCCTTGACTCCGTCTTTCCTACAGTTATTGAAAAAGATTTTAGGCCACGCGAGCCATCTTCTCAAGTTCGGGTCAGCGTGTACGCCTCATTTGAATCGGGCCCCATGCTCTGTCACGGAGAATTGCTCCGCACATTTGAGATCTCCGTTGGAGAATTACTGGATCGCAGCGATAAATCGTGTCGTTAGTATCGTTTATTGCAGATAACGCCTGACAGAGGTTAACGGGTATCACAGCCGTAAGCTTTCGACCCAAGCAGGGGGAAGTATCCCCGTGTACTTCACTGCTCATGACACTGGAGCAGCGACTTTCTGATGGAAACGATGCCACAGTTCTTTGCCCCCGTACTACCGTGCGTAATCAGTGGAGTCTGGCATTTTGATGCTGAGAACTTCTAACATATAGCTCGCATCCCGTGATACGTCTGCGTTGACGTTAAGGACGGATGCCGGACATTGTGTTCTCGCACGATACCGCAGGACGCAGAATAGTAGTGATCTCGAGCGATCCATAAACCACTTTGAACGCGCCTTGGATCTCTGCCCCATGGACCACCCCCACCGCCCTGCAGCACTGTTCAATCTAGCCACCGCACAGTTTGTTAGTTGTCAAGCTGACGGAAGACACCTCGACCTCTGCTATCTCGCTTCGCTAAACGGGGATCTCAAACGGATGCTGATGCAGCTAAAGAGTTACTGAGGGAGGTCCTCGATGTCTGCCACGCCAACAGCCACATATACAGAGCAGCTTCGATTGCAATCGAATCATCCGCTATGCATTCTGCTGAAAGCGTTGATGCAAGCAATCTCGGGCAGGAGCGGCCCGCTGCATCCATGATTCCGTTGTCACCGAATCAACTTGCTTATCTAGCAAAGTGGTTTTTGCGGAGAGACGATCCCCATGGCTTAGATGAAGTGATATCCCTTCATTACCATGCATTGGGATATTACAACGCCATGCATCCTTGCCGAGGGCAGTTACTATGTAATCTGGGCGTCATGCTGGACACTCGCTTCGAGCGTCAAGGCAATGACGAAGACTTGGATCACTCCATCATATTTCAGAGGGAAGGCCTGGCTTTGTGCCCTGTCGGTCACCCAGTGCGGTCCATGTCATTGAATAATCTTGCGAATCAACTCTCCACCCGCTTTGACCAGCGAGGCAACGACAAAGACTTGGATGAAGCTATCACACTTCACAAGGAAGCGCTGGCTTTGCGCCCTGTCGGTCACACAGATCGGTTCATGTCATTGAGTAATCTTGTGAATTGCCTCGGCACCCGCTTTGATCACCGAGGCAATGCCGAAGACTTGGATCAGGCCATTGCACTTCAGAGGGAAGCGCTGGCTTTGTGCCCTGTTGGTCATTCACATCGGTCCTCGTCATTGAATCATCTTGCGATTCAACTCTCCACCCGCTTTGATCACCGAGGCGATGCCGAAGACTTGGATCAGGCCATTGCACTTCAGAGGGAAGCGCTGGCTTTGCGCCCTGTCGGTCACACAGATCGGCCCGTGTCATTGTATAATCTTGCGGAGCGACTCTCCAATCGCTTTATCCACAGAGGCAAGGACGAAGACTTGGATGAGGCTATTGCACTTCAGAAGGAATCCCTGGCTTTGTGCCCAGTTGGTCACAGATACCGGCCGCCCCTATTAAATGGCCTTGCAGCTCAACTCTTCATCTTCTTTGACCACCGAGGCAACCACAAATTCTTGGAAGGGGCTATTGCACTTAATAGAGAAGCGTTGACCTTGTGCCCTGTCGGTCACACAGATCGACCCGAGTCATTGAGCGGCCTTGCAAATCGACTCTCCGCCCGCTTTCGCCAGCGAGGCAACGACGGAGACTTGGATGAGGCTATCGAACTTCACAGGGAAGCGCTGGCTTTGCGCCCAGTCGGTCGCACATATAGGTCCAAGTCATTGGATTATCTTGCGGTTCAACTCTCCACCCGCTTTGCCCGCCGAGGCAATACCGAAGACTTAAATCAGGCTATCGCACTTCAGACGGAAGCACTGACTTTGCGTCCTGTCGGTCACACAAAACGGTCCTCGTCATTGAATAATCTTGCAGCTCAACTTTCCACCCGCTTTGATCACCGAGGCGATGTCGAAGACCTGGATCAGGCTATTGCACTTCACAGGGAAGTGCAGGCTTTGTGTCCAGTCGGTCACACAGATCGGTCTAAGTCATTGAATAACCTTGCGAATCAGCTCTCCACCCGCTTTGACCAGCGAGGCAATGACGAAGACTTGGATGAGGCCATTGTACTTTGCAGGGAAGCACTGGCTTTGCGGTCGGTCGGTCACACAGATCGGCCCATGTCATTAAATGACCTTGGGAAGCACCTCTTCACCCCCTTTGACCACCGAGGCAATAGAGAGGACCTCGACGAGTCACTGGAGATCTTACAATATGCATTGACTCTGTTGACGCGACATGATCCTCGCCAAGTAATTCTTCATAATTCGTTCGCTACCGTCTATCTATCACTCTATCGCCTAAGGCTTGATGGCACCGGTGCGGGTGAAGATCATGACAGTCTGAATGCTGCCATGCATCATCTCAAGACGGCAGCAAATGTTGTCTCTGCAGGTTTGCCGCCTCGCCTGCGAGAAAGTCTGAGCTGGGTTAGGCATGCTCGTCAACATTCACATGATACTGAACTGGAGGCCCATGCGACTTCCATGCAACTTCTGGACGCTTACATTTCCACGACAACTTTAGTATCATCTCGTCACAATATCATGAAGAACTTCCCAAGTACACTTGCCATGGATGCTGCATCGTGTGCTCTTCATAGTGGTGACGTGCGTCACGCTGTTGAGTTGTTGGAACAAGGCAGGACTATCATCTGGACGCAGATGACACGACTCCGCACGCCTCTTGACAGCCTCCAGGCACACGGCGATCATGCAGCAGTCCTGATGAAGAAATTCAGAGACATCAGCTCCCTCCTCGATAAACCTCCTGTGAATTATCCAGAAGCAGCCCATAGAGTCGATGTAGAAGCACAAGAAACTCGGTACAGACGTCTAGTGGAGGACTGGAATGGAGTCGTAGAAGAGATCCGCAAGATCGAGGGCTTCTCTCGCTTCCTACTCCCCCCCTTATTTTCTGATCTCCAGGAGGCAGCTCGTGATGGGCCTATCATCGTGCTTGTTGCAAGCAAGTCGTCTTGTGATGCCATTACTATCCTGCACCAGCAACCCCCGACTAGCATTCAACTCCCTACCAATCTGACGCAACTCCAGGAATTAGTGATCGCACTCCGAGAGGCAATTAAAAAAGACGCTGGTCCTAAAGGGAACCAAACAGCGCTGATAAAAGTTTTGAGGATGTTGTGGGACGACGTCGTCCGCCTGGTGGTCCAGAATCTGGGCAGATTTGCACCACGAGGTTCCCGAATATGGTGGTGCCCGACGTCTCTCTTCAATTTCTTACCGTTGCACGCTGCTGGCGAGTACAGGGCAAATGGAGAGTCCCTTTCGCAGCGATATATTTCTTCATACACACCGTCGCTTACCGCACTCATGAGGGCTCGCAGAAGTCATGCCAGGTCGCTGTCGGTGCCTTTCGCTGCCATTGGTCAGAATTGCCCAGCCGGTCATTCATCCGAGTCCACTTTGGAATTTGTGGAGCCTGAACTGGAATTGGTGCGGAGTCTTTTGCCCAATCTCCTAACCGTTTCCTTCACCAAGATAACGAGCGTTGATGCAACGAAATCAAGAGCGCTGTGCGCAATGCAAGACCACACATGGCTCCATTTTGCGTGTCATGGGACACAGAACCATTGGGAGCCCTTCATGTCAGCCTTTCTCATGCGCGACCAACCGCTTTCACTTCTCGATATCACCCAAACGGATCTATCCCGGCATGAAGTCGCATTTCTTTCTGCCTGCGACACCGCAGTCGGTGACTCGAGTACTCCTGACGAGGTGATACACCTAGCGACTGGTCTGCAATTTGCTGGGGTCAAAAGTGTTGTTGGGACATTATGGAAGGTCACCGATGCGACCGTGCAGCGGTTAGTTGAGGAGTTTTACAAGCACTTTTGCAAGGATGGCAACATGAATTCCAAGCGAGCTGCTCAAGCGCTGCACCAAGCGGTCCATTCGTTGGCTCGCGACAAGGACATGCCCCTGGACCAACGCATAGTGTTCGTGCATATTGGCGTATGATCAATTCCGTGCGTCCTCCCACCTGGTTGATTAAAGCATTCTTGAACTAATCTGATGACTTCGCGTGTAGTATTCATTCATGGCCACGCGCAGCCTGTTACCAAGGACTTCAATATTCTTAGACTTTGAGACCGTATACCTCCACGATATGTACACTACTTTCGACCTCAATTTGTATTTTCCGGTTTACTGCCTCCAAGCCGAGCTGATCGTTCTTAAGGATCGCTTTTGATTTGCGGGTAAGAATTCACTTGCACAACACTGATCTAGCATGACAAGTAGTAGTCGTTCTCCCTTCGGAATAGACACTAAAAGCGTCGTGTAAAGCAGACCATCAGATTGAGATGTAAATTGTTGAGTCAAGGCATCAATCATACAAAGAATCATTCACGATGTCGTATAATGTGTACACTGTAGATGAATCGTCTATACATCGTACAACCGGTCGCCTTCCTGCAATAAGATTCCATCAAGCAAATGATCAATACGTCGTGCAAGCATGGTCCGACGATTCATGAATCTGCTCATAGGATGAGGCTGAAATGGCCTGAGAACCCATGTATGATCTGTCCTCGTTCTGTCTGCTATCAAAGACTGATTATTATGTAGTATCACAGGCCCTCTACGATGGTCGAGTGATGCACGGTTAATCGGCGTATGGTTCAAGTCTTCGACTGTTCACAACAAGCAAAGGATGATGCACAAACATCGAGATCAAGTCGGCGAAAGTTTGGTGTGTGGGCTCATGGCACCATTGTTAATGTCGTCCCTCACGCACCCACGTTCGTCCAGAGTCAACCCCATAGCGAAGTCGGTCGATCTTTGTGGAAGGTTTTGCAAGTAAGAATTCTGTGCGTTGTTGTGAATGCCGAATGTCCTGGAACATCCCGGAATAAGATTGACATCGTGTAGCAAAACTACCATGCCGGAGTCATCAAAACGCCGCAGCCATGAGCATGCACGTAACCGGCGCTATACATTTATAGTATGGCTGCTTTGCATTGCCTTCCAGGAAAAAAGGCCAACCCTGACATGGTCAATCCCTCGGACCATAGAGGTGATTTGACGGCATAGTTTTAATGACCAAACTGGTGTCACACAAACGCTGACAGTGAGTGGGAAGAACTACGGATCTGCTCAGCTCTCGACTATACGAGCCCCCGTCGTATGCTGCACCATTACGATGGTTAGCATTTTGATGGATGAAGATACGTCAACGGTCACGCATACGACATGTTAAGTTATAACTTACCAAATGCATCTGAACTGGGACCACTGATACATCTCGCCTCGCCTCCTTGCCCTATGTATATCCTCACTGATTTGCGCAGCCTGGTGAGTCAAGCATGCACTGTGTCGGAGATATCCTTCGCCCGTGCATAGCATGTCGATTCATTTCAAAGCTGAGCTTCCAATACCCATCTCCGTGATATATTTGTCTTTTCCGCGTCTCTTCATCTCTTCCACGACTTCTCCAACCTTCTGGAACTCAGTCCAACCCTGGTGATGCTCATCGTCAGCCAGATCTACGGGTTCCACAAATCGCACTCTTAGGGCCAGCCACTGCATAGATTTGACGTTGGCAACGAATTCTTGGATGTTTTCCTGTGAGCCTTGGGCATAGATGACGCCTGGGTAGCCGACTTTGGCGAAGCCAGATATCGAAAGCTCAGAGGACCATCGCTGTAATGACCGCCGTTTTGTTGGGGATACGAGATGATGAGATGTCAGGAGTGCATGGTAGTTTGCTGTCTCTGGGAGACGATTGTTGCTCTGTTCTGGGATATCTAGACTCTCGGACAGTCCTGTATCGATGCTATGCCCGTCATCATGTAGTTTCGGTAGTAAGTGCACGCACAGCAACTGGTAGATCGGATAACTGCATATAATTTAGTACTCCTCGCAACGTAATGCGTCGTGGTGCTCACTCATTTCCTCGCACTTCGGCTAATCTCTCTTGAACAAAGGCACGCCATTGGTGATGTTCATCCCTGGACATGCCCTCTCCATTGACAGAAACTAAGGGAACCTGTGCGATGTCGACATCCGAATCCTCCGGGTATCGTTCTGGGAATTGCACCTCGAAGAAGATCCGCGCGTCCGTGGCCTTCACTTGGAACTTGACTTGCGGAACTGGACTGGGCAGAGACGGGATTGTTGAAGGAGTAGTGTTGAAGGAGTGGAGTAGCGAAGTCCATATTCTGGAATCATCTGGAGGGAGGACGAAGGAGAACGATTCACCGGGAAGGAGGGAGTGTTGGATAAGCTGAAGTTCTTGGAGCTGACTGTCCAGGCACATGGAGGTCGGGTTGGAGCCGGCACCAGCCTGAGAACGCCAATGGTCATCATTTGTACAAAAATATTTAGATTACAAGTATATAGCGGCATGCGCGCGTATTAATATTAATTTTTATCATCAATATTGCATCATGCATCCGATGCATCATGTTCATCGTGACTCATCATGACATGTATCCTGGCGCCGCAGACTGTACTGTGTCAATTTAGCGGTGTATACTCTGGAACCATGGTACGTTACCATGTTGTACTTTTTCTTTCTCTAACAATCACCTTTGAGACTTGTCTGGGACAGGCTCTTAGTCTTTACACACCTTCTGCCAGCAATTCCGAGCTTGAACAACAACAACACAGACCAGATTAGTCGACGCAGCTCGCAAGTGTGTACTATGCATTTTCAAGTTGTACACGTCACTCAAGTCATATACGCCATCATTTTTTTCAAGGGCATCTACTACCAGTCCCGCCGAATGAGCACTGCGGACGCCTTGACATGTCTGGCATTTTCCCCCGATGGCCATAAAATTGCCAGCGGCACTGCTCGTTCGGGGGTGACCATTACCGACATATCGTCGAAGAGCAAGTATCAACTAGAAATGCTTGCAGACACCCATGCGCACGTCACTGCTGTAGCATGGTCGCCTGATGGAGAAAAAATTATAAGTGCATTTCCGGACCACACGATACGTTGCTGGAATGCTGCTTCAACGCACCCTGCAGGACCACCATTTAGAAGGCACAAAGACCTGATCCTCGCAATGGAATTTCTTCCTGACTCGTCTCATGCAATAAGCTTGTCAAGGGACGGAGAGTTGCTCATATGGGACACAGGGAGCGGAGTAGTCACTCAACAAGTAACAGTGTCGAGTGCTGCTCAAACCATTTTCGTGGCAGCTCTATCCATGGACAGTAATCTCCTTGTTACTAGCGATACAAAGGAGGGCGTTGCCTGGGAAATACCAAAGTGTGCACGAATGACGGACTCGGAGATCGCACTTCCAGATGTACCATTGCTTCAAGCTGCTATTATTCCGAGTAGTCTTCCTCGAGTAGTGCTTGCATTTGGCGACAGGTCTTTCTGGGTATGGGACGTGAATACGGGAAAGCATGACGAAGCGCGCTTTGAGGGCCTTGATGAAGATGACATCCCCTTCGCTATGGCGGCTTCTCCAGATGGCAAGCTTTTGGCACTAGAAATTGACGGCGATATCAGTCACCCCACACATTTTTATGATATGAAGGGTCACGAGTTGACTAACTCCAACATAAGATGTACCCATCCATTTGCGTTTTCACCGGACGGCAAGTTTTTTGCAGCCTCGAGCGTGCCCTCAGACTCGAAAGATGGCTCTTTTAAGCTAGTTATCCATCCAGTGGAAGAGGCAAGGAATCTTACATCTCACGTTCAATACCAACTACTAACGAAACGAACTAGATTCTTGATTCTAGCCCCCTTGATGTGAGATCTACGTTTATGGTAGGACACTAAACTCATGATATGCAACAGGTCCCCGCAATAATCACCCCGAAAGCTAAAGGGAAACAACCTTCGCTAGGATACAACCCGGGGTTCTTCGATCAACCGCCACGTCCTTCTGGCAGTGCAAAGGGTCGCCCTGTAAGACGTCCCAGACTTGAATTCAAGTAGCTAAAATTGAATTGTTAGATACGACTATCATCAAGTTCTGTTCACCAGGAGACCTCCGCAAGGACCATTGGTCGAGAATGGCGTATCCTACCTCTTCCAAAAATTTGGAATCGGATTCGTCATCCTCGATCTTCCAAGGCGAAGTCCAATGTAAGGGAACCTCAGCAGCCGTCTTTAAGATCTGCGAGTCGGGAACGGCGTATTCTACCCGTTGGCAGCATTTGGACACGAATTCGTAAACCTCAATTCCACAGGACGGCGTCGACTGCACCTGTTGTCGAGGTAGCGGCCGCACAAGCTAAAAGGGTACGTTCAGCGTATTTGTTCTCAATGACATATCTCAGGAAATTTCCAGAGGACTATAATTTCAGGTCCACGTCGGACAACGACAGCCCAGTCTTCTGGTGGTGCCAAGGCAATTCCCCATTCGCAGTCGGCATCGACTCAGGAAGGCGCGGCTCAGGCGTCTAGTGAAATTAAGATTAATCACCAAGCAGCCGCAGCCTCACGTTTGCGCCACGAAGCTACAGCTCAGAATGACCCGGCACAGTCATCTAGGCAAGCCGGTCGATCAGGACTTGGACAAGACCGCATCGATATAGAGGACCGGGAGAGCGTTGATTCTGGGGTTGTCTATGCAGAGCGGGATACCGAAAGCGTCATAGCGCATGGATGCTGGAATATATTCTGGAACTGGTTGTGTTACAAAGGTAAGTTTCTTCACATCTGGAGTGGACGAAGTCAATTCATGCATTGCATCAGCGTTCTGATAGTTCGTCTCCTGGTTTACTATGTTCTATGTATGACATGCCCTATGTTAACATGCACACCTGTTCTCCCGTGACTATTTCTATGCGAGTCGCGTCAATGCTACGGTATTCTGCACGGTGTGCAAGGAATTGACATGGAAATTGTTCTGACGAAGTTAGGCGATGATCGTAGCGATAGAAAGCCGAGAACAAGTTGTAGGGTTAGTAACGCCAAAAGACGATGAACATGACCCCTGAACAGAAAACCAAGCGCTGCGCTTGCTGGTGTGAAGCCGGCTGACCCTTGGACATGCTAATCTAGTACAGCGCTTCTTAGTCTCTTTACATAATCAGATCAAAGGAAGACATTCGGTTTTCGTACATCATCATGATATCCTTCCGAGCAGTGCAGACGTCACAAGCTGAGGTGTCCGCAGTGTGTTGTGGATGAGGAAATAGATAGTAAAGAGTGAAGTCGAGGCAAAGCATGCAAACAATTTATATGCCTGCGTATTCTGTGTCGCCCACCACTGCATCGTCACATCATGCAGGCACGGCCGATGCTTGCAATATACCTAGTAGACAAACAGAGAAACTTGAAGTTTGCAATAAAGATTACCGCAAATACTGTGAATATGTCCTGGAAATGAAATCAGCAAGTATAAATTTAATGCATACATACGAGAGATAGTAACATTAAGCCAGCTGAGTGAATCAGTGAAATGAGAACAAGTCCGACAGACGGCGTGCCCGGCGGAGGGTTCTGGAGTCTTCCCGCGCCATAAGCAGATAAGACCGTAATCCTTGATGGTGTTACCTGTACCTGTGTCAGTGCCACACAACACACTTATCCTCCTCCATCATGGACTCACCGTCGCAAGAAATTCAGATAAACGTCAAAGGTGCGACTAATCCGCAATATATCATTACAAAACATATTGACCAGAACTAGGACCGAGCGAGCTCAAGTTGCAGATCACAATCAGTACTGACAAGACTGTGCTTGACCTCAAACGTGCCATCGCAGACAAGTCTGATGTAGAAGCTGACAGGCAGAGGCTTATATACTCTGGTGCGTGATAATGTATTTGAAAAGGCTTCGTTCATTCAAGTATCATATCCACAAGGCCGAGTACTGAAGGTATATATCATTGCATGTGCCTTCTCATGATCACTGTTCATGTCTTGTACAGGATGACGATATTCTTTCAACATATAAAATCCAAACATCTCACACTATCCACATGGTCAAGGGCGTTGCTCGCTCAAACGTATCCGGTTCTCAAACCTCCTCTGTCCCAGCCCCACCCCTCCCCACAATGCAAGCCGGCCAGAATCCCCACGACCCATTGACACAGCTTAACTCTCACCTCGGCTATGGTGCCCTCGCTGGTTTCAACCCATTTGCAGAAATGGGTCTGAACCCGAACGATCCTAACATGATGCAATCTATGATGCAGAATCCCCAATTCCTCCAGCAGATGAGCAGTGCCATGAGTAATCCTGCTGTTCTCGACCAAATCATCGCGATAAATCCTCAGCTCGCTGCTATTGCTCCTCAAGTCCGCGAAATCTTCCAGAGCGAGAGGTTCAGAGAGATGATGTACATCGTTTTGTCTACCATCACTCCTGAAAAAGCATACTAATCCGTGTTAGATCAAATCCCGAATCTTTCCGCTTGATGCTACAGATGGCGTCAGGATTGCAAGGTGCGGGAGGGGGCGCAGGTGCAGGTGCCAATCCGTTCGGTGGAGCATTTGGCTTCCCCAATGCAGGTGGCGGTGCCGCATTCCCGGCCCCAGGCAATCCATCTACAGCGCCCGCATCATCTGCCTCCTCCAACCCTTCTACTTCTCCCACAGGCAGCCAACCAGCCCCAAATCCTTTCGCAGCATTTTTCCCTCCCGTCCCACCAGCAAGCGCGGGAACTGGTGCAGGCGCAGGCACCAACCCCTTTGGTATGTTCGATCCCGCAGCTCTCGCACAGATGCAAGCTGCCTTTGGAAGTGGCGGCGGCGTCGGCGGATTCGGCGGCTTTGGTGCACCTCCTACTGCACCCGCAGATTCGCGGCCACCTGAAGAACGCTTCCAGGTGCAGTTGCAGGTACGTATTGTGTATTGTGTGTGGCTGGTGATCTAATGAGTTTTTTTGCTCTTACTCGTTGAATTTATGTTTGGGAAACAGCAACTACAAGATATGGGATTCACAAATGCATCACAGAATGTCCGGGCGCTTCTTGCGACAGGTGGAAATGTGCATTCAGCGATCGAGTATATACTAGGTGGAGGAGGATTGTAAGGAGAGAAAGAGCCTCGAATGTGGCATAGGTAATGGCAGACGTTTCTCCTTTCCATGTTACGTTCTAGATATTGACAATTGTATTGTGTAACGCCATAATAACTTCAGCGATCTATACTACGTGGTGTATTATATGGGTGGAGGAAACATATCCTACGGAACGTGATGGTAACAATCAGTCTTTGGGCGATCACAAAGAGATGTCTATGTCGCGTACGGCAGATTGCCCAGAAAGTCTCGCCCGCTTCACATCCTCATGAGAAATAGGTATCGGTGAGGATGGTCGTTTCGAAGCCTCTGTTGGAGACTTGAGCGGTCTGAAGTACGGTTGGGAGAGCCAATGTGGCAGTACTCTGAGCCCTGTCGTGGGCTCGATCGTTATCAAATCGTCAATCTTCAGTCCCTCCTTCATCACCTCCGCAGCGTCCCTCTCCATGCGCTCCTTCATCTCCTTCGCAACCTCAACATATTCCTCAATGACATTTGACCCTCTGATCCGTCCCAATCTCTCCCTCAGATCGGTCTCCCTGCTCAGGGCGGGATGCATGATTTTAAATAAATGGCCTTTGACCGCGCTCGTTGACGTTGGTGTTTTGAGGGTCTTGACGATAGCCAAGTACTCAAGTGCGAGGTCCGCATGGGGCGGGTGTGCACCTGTCAGGGTCGATGATAGATTCCCAGACGATGCAGGAGCAAATAAGGCAGGGTTATATAACTGCCCCTCAGCGCTCATCACCCCATCCACGCCGGTCTCTTTCAGGCATTTCGCTATATCTTCATGAAACAAAATGTTACCGTTTGCGAACACAGGCACCTGAACTGCCTTTTTCACGGCTTTGATGTGCGCCCAATCCGCGAGCCCAGTGTTTTGTCCACGTTGTGTGCGCAGGCGACCATGGCAAGTAAGGATCTGAGCTCCTGCGGATTCCAACATTTTGGCGTAAGCCACTGTTTTTTCTATGGAGGAAAATATTCGGAATTTGGCGGTGACGGGTACGGAGAGGTTTTCATGAAGTGTGTTGACTGTTCGAATGGATACGTCATTGCCCTGAAAATCAGAACTAGAATGATAAGAACGCACTCAAGTCATGAATCAACTCCCACTCATCCATCAGAAAGCTCCCATAGTGTCCCTTCCGTGCGATATCCTGAGGACACCCAAGATTTATATCAACGGCATCACAATGATCTTGTACAGCGAGTGCGCTCGTGAGGAGCTGCGAGGGATTGTTGGCACAGAACTGAACGATGAGCGGGCGGTCGTGTGTATTTGAGCCTTCTTCGAGACAAGAAGTATTGAATGCCTGAGCACGATATGCATGTGCGGATGGGGGCGAAAACATCTTGGCATTTATCATGGGTGTGTAACAAAGCTGAGCAGGTTGGATAAGTGAATGAGAAAACAGAGAGTGATGGTAATCGGAAGCGTACCTGGGCACCGTATCGGCGCGATAGGATTCTCCAAGCCTGAGTCAATTACACGTGAAATGATGGATAATGTGCCCATGTATCCTACTCACCAGCTCACTTTGATCTACCATCGGCGCAACGATGAGCTTCGGGCTACCGAGGATCTGATGGTAGAAGTCGTAGCCAGCGAGTTTCCTAGGACGATCAGAAGTAGTCTGAACTGCCATTGTGACAATCTTTTTGAAAGTGCGCTCGCGCAGAGCGCGCGAGAGGAGGGAGACGAGGGAAGTTATTGGGGAACCGGCGCCTGGCAGAAGTACTAGTGGGCAAGATTTGGGCGACCAAGATTTTCGGATGCATATCAATAGCCTCACGTGACTCACGTTCAATGGGTTCGCATAAACAAATGATCATTGTGTTTCAAGCATCACATTAATGCCTGGCACTCAAGTACTCTCGATTCGATTCCGGTCGTGTTGAAACCTAGAGCCTGATAACGCCACGACTAGAAAGCATTCCCTGCCATTATAAGATCTATCTATGGAATTTGGGTCGAACGAGCACCATGTCACGGCACGATGGGCAAATATCGGGATGGTTTCGGTCAGTAAGTAACCCTAGATATTAGTTGTTCCCGTTCCACTCACGATTTCAACTTCTGGCTTATTGCGGACGTCACCCTCGTCAATCTCGCCCTCAGTACGGCGGCCACTGTGGCAATACATAGTCCCACAGCCAAAACGCATTCAAAACGTTTTATGATGTCACATTGGTACGCCAAATGAACGATACACATACACTTGATTTGTCTCGACTCTCGAGGCATCCATATTCGGGAGGGCTTCTGGATTCTACTCCCGCTCGCCTCTCAGCAGAGCCAAATACTTTCAAATCGATGCCAAGGTACATGTAAACGGGCATGAAGGAGGTATAGCAGAAGGCTTCGGGATACTTCACGTTGTCGAGATTGCTGGGAGGTTGGGCGATGTAAGGTATCTTACGGCATGAGCTTGCGTGCGGTAATTTACTGAATGCTCCCTATCGAACGTATAGACAAACAACTGCAAGTATAATAGCATAAGCTACTGGTTCCATCTAGAAATCGAACTCCTCGTATACCATAATCCAATATGCATGGACCTCCGGTTTCAGCCTTAATATGTGATGGGTAGGTGAAAGGTTGTCAGTGGCAGCTTTCTAACCGCAATATCATAAATGGCGACGAACGAAGCAGTAGGATTGTCAGCTCCTCGACGAGTCAAACTGATCGCCGAGTTGACGAGTGTTTTCAAACATTGAAGTGAGTCGATCGCCCGGTTCCTCGCGCGGGTTATGGGTAAGTAGGCTCTGCGGGGTAGTTGCGGCGGGTAGGTTGGCTTCGGAACCAAATCAAACTCATTGTCTCACTGTCTGTAGCTGAACAATGTTATTGAAACACAGGTCGCGGTCAGTGTTGCTTCTGGAGATGTTGCTTGCACGTCGATTACGGATGGCGGCACAAAGGTATGAGTCAATGAGTATGAACCCTCCTAGCCACTCATTTATTGATGTTAGTCCGCAGCTGCTGCAATGACGGTGGAGCGGTGTATCCGCGACTGTGTGCCTGCGTATCGCGAGCAAGGCAGGAAGTGGTGCAGAGTCTACGCTACGACAAAGCCCGAAGGACACTCTATAGCTGACTAAGCTACGGTACTATGCGGCGGCTGCACTGCTCCAACCCCTGGGGTCCCCCACTCCAACGGCTACCGTCTTGGAGTCCGTGCTGTCAACCATGTGTCTTGCTCATCAAAGAAAGTCAATGGAAGGGGGTCTCCGGGCCCCTCTTCGCTGGGATTACTACCAGCTCCTCAAAGACCACTAATCGACACTGACTTCTGCTACCGTACAAATGCAGCAGGTTCGTGGACTCATACCAAGTATTTGAGTGGGGTTGATTTATTTCGCCCGGGAAGGCTCTAGCTATGGCTGAAAAACACATTCAAACACACAAGCCTGTGACCAGCGCTGCTTTTGGAGATGTGACTTGCGCGACTTTGACTGAAAATACGGTCTTGCATCTCTGTAAGCAGCAGATGGTTGCTGATGGGATGGTCAAGGACTGGCCCTAGAACTCATCAAATTAGGAAGAGTCTTTGAAGATACCTACTTTGTGTAAGTACTGCCCGGCGGCGGTTAGAATGTCCAGGCTGAAACTCTCGGTGGCTGTCATCGGCCCAGAACGGACCGGCACAAGGTTCAAGGTTCAATGGTTCATGCGTTCACATACAATCACGTTCTTTGGCAACTGAAGAAGCAAGAAAAAACCGGTACCTATTTCGTGCTATGTAGAAGTCTCGCACATTCAATTTTGTGGCGAATCGCCGCGTCCGGTCGGCTAGCCATAAGAACTGGTGTTGGGTTCGCGCTGTCCTTATTTGGTGCCCCCGTCCTCAATAACGTGGTTGACGCATTGACGAATGACAAGCAGCATCCTGGAGCCATCTTGTAACCCGTGACCGCTTAGGTTGCAGGAAGTTGGAACATCAAATGTCATGTCATGTTCCTCTTTCCGGGCCTCAAGCCATACCGTCTCTAAGGCTACAATAGCCGACACTCGAATTTTATATAATGCGCTCCTCATTATATGCCAGAATGCATGACAACTCATCTCAGCCGTAACTTGCAGGATGATGTTCATGAGGATGCTACTCTCATTAACTGCTCCTCTCGCATATGCTACTATCACAGGCGCATGGTCAACGTTTGTTGTCCCACACACTAATGATGCAGATGATACGCCTGCTCTGATGGCAGCAATTTCTGACTACACATCTGACGCGTCAGTTGTGTTCGAGGCTAACACGACTTACAACGTGTGGTCCCCAATCACGTTTTCACATCTCACGAATGTCGAGGTGGTGATTAGCGGGAATTTGACGTATCCAAAGAGCATCGAGACCGTGCAAGGGTATGTTGCTGCCGCTGTGAGCGCTGATCAGTCACTCTATTATATGCGAAATCTGACACGAAGGCTTTCAGAACTACTCTGGTGCTTGGTACGAGCAACTAATATGTTTGAACGTCTCGTACCTCACGATTTCATCAGGTTCTCGTTCATCGGAGGAAATAACGTCACGCTTCGCGGCAGTACTGACCCTGACTGGGGTTGGGTTGATGGCCATGGCCAACAGGTAAGAGCCCTGTGTTCTGACTTTTTGGTGGTACCAAAATTAATTGTTTAGTGGTGGGATATCATGCAACAGACAAACCGCCCTCATGGTTGGCTGTTCAAAGATGTTACAAACGGGATCATTACAGATGTCAAGATATACAAGGTCTAGGGTTAACATGCGTTTTTGAGAGCTTCTTGGCTAATTTCAATCGTCCCCCGCAGCCTGTCGCATGGAATTTTGCCATCACAGGATCAAGCAATGTGCACATCTTCAACAATATTATCCTAGCTAGATCTGATAATGTCGTGAGTTTGATAATGCGTCTATAATGTATTACACATTGCTTACTTCTGTGAATAGTCGTTTCCATTCAATACGTGCGTTATCGAGCTCCTGATTTGATTGTGTTTTGCTGAAAATATACAGGGATGGATTTTCAGCTGGAGGCAATAATTTACTTTTCGAAAACAACTATGTCGTTAACGGAGATGACTGCTTGACCGTTGGTAATGGCGCCAAGAACATCACTTGGAGGTTCGTGATTTTCGCTAACGCAATGAGTAAGCTTATGTTTGGCCATAGAGATGGCTACTGCGAGGGATCGCACGGTCTGTCTGTCGGCTCACTCGGCGAGAATGGTCAAGTGGCATCCGTAGAGAACGTATTATTTGAGAGCACAATTATGGCGAGTTTTCTCAGTGATGAGGCTTCCTTTACCTGACACCCTTCACCTAGAACCGCACTCTTTATGCTGCTCGTTTCAAGAGCTGGACTGGCGGGAACGGTGCTGCCATCAAGTCTGTGTTCTTGACGTTTTCGACGAATTGTGCACTGATGATATGGTCTCTTAGCATAACATGGAAAAATATTATATTCATCGACGTGATGTTCCCAATTTACATCACCCAAAAGTTTGTCTTTTGCCTTCCCGTGTATTCTTTTTATAATTGTGCTACGCCCCCTTAAAGCTACTGGGACCAAGGCGTAAGCTTACTGTTGCATCTAGAAATCTGTCTTTTCACTGAACGTATAACAGGCCGGCGCGCCTCCGAACTCCTCGTCCGTCAACGAGACTCACATTGAAAACTTCTTGTTCGATCAATTTGTTGGCGTAATTAACGAGTGGGTTACCACTGTCTTCTGTTATCTATTCATCCTAATAGGCTCCCTGTGTAGTACACCCGGATACGTGGAAGGGTCATGTATCACTGACCCTTGCTGGCAATAACTTTTTATTTATTTTCCGAAGCATTCATTGAAAAATCACCAGGTACTACGTGTCTGGTGCAACAGGCAAGGAAGCCATTATTTTTGACTTGTATCCCAATACCGGTTTGTCTCCAAGTTTCGTTGCCGGACCCCCTTCTTACTTCATTTTACAGCGACTAACATTGTCGTGAAGAACCTTGTTGCGAGCACACTTAGTGGTGCACCTATTGCCGCAATGTGCAATTCTTCCACGGTACGCACTGCCTTAGAGTAAGTGGTTAGTATGCAGCATGCTGATAGCTTATACAGATCTCAAGTGATGTTGGTTTTGTGTGCTGGAATGGTCCATATGTCCCCACAATGGCTGGTTTGTAACATGTCATGCGCTTGAGTTCTATATACTTGGGATGCAGGCCAGAGACTCTTGGATTCGTTGACCTCGCGGCGACGCGGTCAACATCCAGGTTGCGTGAGAACCGCTGCAACTTGAGCAATGATTCAGATGTAAAATGTGTTCTTTGACGCGCGCCAAATCATTACCAACAACGGAGATTGCAACGCCATGTCATTAAGCTGTTTTCACAAGCGCAAGCACTGCGGTAGAAGCACATGCATTACACATCACTTTACAACGATTTTATCTACCGAAACCGCGGGATGCAGCCCGTTCAATCCAATACATAATATCAAAAACGAAGGGGACGAATGGCTGACAAGGGTTGGGGGGGTTCAATCGTACACACTACGCGTAAGGACCTATCGTATAGGAATCACAGGCAGACAACAAAACAAAGAGGGATACATAAGGTGGTGGAACAAAGTAGTGGCAATTTAAGACCTCTCGCCTCGCAGACGACGGGCAAGGGCAAGGTCTTTGGGCTGGATAGTCACACCTAGTAAATTAGAGTGAGTCAGCATTGTGGAGCGCGAGAGAGCGCATGACTCACGCTTGGCGTGGATGGCAGCCAAGTTGGTGTCCTCAAAGAGCGACACGAGGTAGGCTTCAGCGGCCTCCTGGAGAGCCATAACAGCAGAGGATTGGAAGCGCAAGTCGGTCTGGTGAACAATGAACGTGTTAATCGTCCTAAAAATATTCAAGTAGTACCATAGTGTCATACCTTAAAGTCCTGTGCGATTTCACGAACGAGCCTCTGGAAGGGGAGCTTCCTGATCAAAAGCTCGGTAGATTTCTGGTACCGCCTAATTTCACGAAGGGCGACAGTACCAGGGCGGAAACGATGGGGCTTCTTTACACCACCAGTGGCAGCCTATACCATTTAACACGGTATTGAGTATCCAAGGCGCGAAATGATGAGAAACAAAGACATACGGCAGCGGCAGTCTTCCTAGCAGCCTTGGTTGCGAGTTGTTTACGAGGGGCCTTGCCTAGAAGACGGAAATGGTGTCATAACGTGGATGAAAACGGGCAGCGATAAGGTCGCACCTCCAGTGGACTTGCGAGCGGTTTGCTGGACAAAGGGTGAGTACAACGTGTCATGGATCAATATTCTATAAACGCACCTTGGTACGAGCCATTACAATAGTCTACAGTCAGGAGATAAAAGTGTTTGACTGATGGCGAAATGACGGTGATGGAGGTTGCGGACAAAGACCGAGCAAGGGAAGTCGTCTGTTGAATGGCGCAGAAGCCATTCCCACGCCTCTAAGCTTTTTAAATTCCGCCGGGAACTTCGTGTGCACTGACCGCATCGACAGAACAAGCCTCATAGTGCATACTTGAAACCTTCGACCTTCCGCTGCATCCACAGCAATCACGCACGGAAAGTGCAAGCAGTGCTTTTAATTACCATGTCCTTCCTTCCGAAAGGTCATGTTTTGATCAACTTGGTTGTTCTGTCCTCACTGGAACAGGCTTTGCGTCGTTTATCAATTGCACGTACGTGGCACATATTCCTACTAGCTATCCGATTTGGCAGAATGATTCCCGGGTCCTAGTCTGCCCTGCATAGTAAGTAAGCGGGATACAAACATTCCAGTTTTCTGATGTGCTTCGTAGAAGTAAGATCCGGGCAATAATAAAGTAAGCCCCAGTCACCCTTGAACGTTTGAACCTTGTTTGCAGGCGGACCGATGGACCTCTAGCAAGACGGCCAGCTTGATTTGATCCCCCGAAGTGTTGATCACCTGAGAAATTACACAAGGCAAGAGAAGGCCGGCGGCTGAGACGCCTCTCCGCAAACTCCTACCCACGAATTTTCTTTTACCCTCTCCCGCTATGACTCGTCTCCAGGCGTATCAATACTTTTACCCTTGCACTGCATAACAAGTTTCACTTCGATGTTATGGTCTGACTTTTTCCATAGGCATACGAGAATCACTCACCTGATGATGCGTGTCTTCCTTCCAAGTCGTATAGCCGTGCAAGCACACTCTATTTTTCGCGCGTGTCAAACGGCAATTGTTTTTATACCACCGCAGGTTAAAAAAGTATCCTGCATATTTTTATCCGGCCACCGCTCGATCTCAATGGATATTTTTGTGCCAGGAAGACATGTCTCAAGAGATTGTAGTAAGTTCCTACATTGCTCGCTTTTCATTTTCATTAGTGTGTATTGGATATAGGACAATATATGCCAAATCTAGGAGATCTTTTTTGCATCTCTGGAGTCGCAAATGCCCTAGCGTGAGGTGTGCCCCCACCAGTCTGTGATGTGTTTGATATCAAGGTACATGTATGGACTACATGGTATGCGTTACAGAATTAAGGGTATTGATTCCAGTGTGTAGACGGCCAAAGGTATAGATGTGCGATCAAAACCCCCCTAGGCAGCTATCATAGTCCAGAGAAGGTGGTCCAAACCCTGCATGGTCACTGCTCAAATGACTCGTCCTCTTTCTACACGAGCTTCTCTTCATCCTCCGCTGTTCCTTCGCCTGCGAAGGATGCTGCAAGAATGTGAATGTGGTATCAATTGCATCTTGTGTATGTCGTGTGCAGGGTATCATCGAGTCCGCGGCCGTGAAACGGAGAGATATTCGGCTCATCACAGTGTCAGGTGGTGGTGTCACCAAGTCGTCTGGTTCATAAGATACTGACGAGATGTCAGGGGTAAGTACATAAAGGAGAGCGCGGAATATGGATAAATGTAACCTAATGGCTCTGGGGCACATGCCTCATAGGCACGAGGGTGGAAATAGCCTCCCTTAATCTCGGCCGTTTGATATGGTCGACTGTCATCGCTGCAGACAAATTCCCGTTCATGGCGCCCGGGAAGCGCGCATTGGTTGGGAGAGACTGAGACAGGCGACCGATCATACGCAGCTGACGAGTGGGCAGCATATGTCGAGGTAAGAGTTGGCGTTGGCGGGAAGTGAACACGGCGCGGTGAGGGAGCCGTCGAATGTGCAGGGAATGGATATGCATCCTCTCGTTGTGGACATTGTTTAAGGATCGGTCTTGGCGACATGAAATCCAAGGTGATGTGAAGGATTGGGTAGATAGAACGGACTTCAAGAAGACCTTAGAGGCTCAGGGCAACAGGACTCGGAGAGGAAATGAAAGTCGATGGTGTGTGGGTGCATAACAGCAGCGAAATATATATTGGCCCGGGTGGAACGTGTGGCCGGTTCATACAACAACAAGATCAACTCCGACTGGTGGAGCTGTCTTGCCCGCAAAAGCCTTCGGTTCGGTCCTGAGCCTGTGACCAAAATAGCAGTTAGCCTCTTTTGTGGGGAAACTAAGGTGAACCTTAGATGTTTCACATTAAATCGACGCTCAGAAGGCCTGTTGCCACAAGCACATTGTAAGGAACCATTATTGGCCACGAATCAGAACAAATCCTAACCTGGCATGAGGAGTGTATGTACTGGATTACCCACAGTCATGGTAGACGCCATGGAAGTGGTTCAAATGGCGGAAAAGACTCACCTTGAGAAACGCCGAGGGATCCCAGACTGTCTGCTCAAATCAGCTTAGCACAAGCCGAATGATGATTTCTCATGGTCACTTGGAAGATGATAAATGTATGGTTCATTGATCCAGCGTTCAGGTTAAAGCCAAGGTTGCCAGCATCGGCTGGGTCGGCAACCGGCGATTTGGCACGATGGTCTTGTTTGTTCAAGTAGCAGCCCCAACTGGTTACTGAGATACTGCCATCCTGTACATTCAGCCTGAACTTATCAATCTGATCAGCGACTCATCCGGGAAGTCGGAGAGCCGGTACGAATGTGCTTGGTATAATATACTAGTGAGATATAGCTAAGTCAGGAAAAGTGAAGTGTGTTGTCGTTTCTACATATGTGCAAAACCTTGAGATGATCCGAATTATGCTACCATGTCAGAGTATGTGCATCAAGTCCCAGAGATGTATGTCAGTGGGCATTCATGCCCCACCATGACCACAACTTGCGCCAACATTCTCAAGTTGACCAAGGATTAGCTAGATAATTGGGAGTTTTCTTCGGGTCCCCAGCAGGAATGCTCCACGGATCTCGCCCCATACCCTGCAAAGTTATCGTCCCGTCTGTTCCGCCAAACGAAAGCGACGCTGAGGGACCAGCCATCGGAGAGTGCATGTGCAGGTCATTCGTCGATCTACCACTTAAGTTTTCAAACGAGGCTCTGCTAGTTGCAAAGGGATTTCCAAACGGAGAAGTTCTGTTCTCTGGTAACGGAGGAGACCACAACGACGTCTCATTAAACGATATCTGAGGAATGGAGGTATGGGGAGAGGTGGCTGAAGAAGGATGACTCAGGTCATCTAGGGAGCCAAGACCATTTGCAACTGGGGGCATGCCTTGGCCATCATCGACGTCATCGCCAGAATCAGGCACATGGTGGAGTGACAGCGAGGTGGCGAACCTAGCGTTTAAGCCAGCGCTTGGGTTAACGTCAGCCACATACAAACCCGTAGGGTTGGCGACGTGCGTGGGTGTAATTGTGTAGGCGGGTGGAGCTGATTCTGATTCTGATTCTGACACAACTAGAGATGAGTGGATTTGGGAAGGTTGAGGAACCTGCATTTCCTCGGGAGTCTTCTCCGATTGTCCTATCATATCTTTGATGGCCTTTAGATCAAATCCTGCATGAACGGGGATGTCGATGGAAGAGCTTGGCGATCGGCCACCGGAAGACTGTGTTAAATGAGGGTTTGTATTCTGAGGTGGCGGAGTCCCTATGGACTCGCGAGGTGGTCCATCGTCATCATCAGTCGGTTTCCCTAGTGAAGAGGGCTTCCGCCTTGATGAAGCAAAAGAAGCAGTTGAGGGTGGCCTCGATACTGGTGTTGGTGACGCTGACGGCTTCTTCTTTCTGGAAAACCACTTCTTTTTCGGTGTATGGTCTCCTTCTTTCACAACAACCCTCTCCTCGTTGAATTCGGGTTCCTACGGATAATAGTTAACAAAGAGCCGGCCCGATAAAAATTCACGTACGACAGGCTCATCGAAGTAATCACACGAAACGGGGAAGCCAAGCTGGTCTAATATGAGCGGCATAAATGCGCGATAGCTCATATGCCCCGAAATCTTATCCGTAACATCGACATTCTCTAAACCTGGCACATTCTCGATTGGCCGTAAGCCCGCAACCGTATTCAAACCACCACTGGTTGCACGAAAGAGGTAGTTCAGGACCCAGTCATGTCTCGCAAACGCGTTGACAAAGCGCCCCGAAACGACGCTGCGGGCATTGCACCATGTGCTTGTTGATGCTGTTAACGTGGCTCCAAGGAGGAAGACGTCTTGTACAATACCAAAAGCTTTTGCCTTGGCGAGATCGAGGAGAGCATAGAAAATGACACGTGCGCCAAGAGAGAACCCAATGAGTGTGATAGGGCGAACGCCGAGATGACGTTGAATAAGGAGCTGTGCTAGAACACTGCCAGCTGCTCGGGCGCGGTCAAGCGCATTATTCCAAGGATTATCAATCAGGTATCCAAGTTTTGTGAGAACTGACGAAATGCTTGTGAGCTAATCTCTTCAGAACATGCAAATCAACATCACGCCTACTGATTGGCCACTGGAGTCCGCTCATCAGTGCAGTCATCACCGTATGTTGGAGTACAGTCTGAACTGTTTGCGATAGAATCTCCCCGGTAAGAATCTTTAATGCACTACCGGTTTCTTGAATCATTTCAGGCTCCCAAAGTATACTGAATACATCGCCCACGATGGGATCCAAAACACTAAAAGGTAGGCGAACATCATCAAGTTTGCCATTCATGAATCTATGTCACAAATATGAGGTAGTCGATACACCCGCATTTGACGATGGACGCACCCAGGAACGGTCAAGATGCAGCTGACACGCTTGTTGTTGTGCAGCGGTAGCACATCGAATATTCGTACTTGTTGCGTACGTCGGGCCATTCCTTGAGCAGCGATCCCAGAGCCAGTCAGAACACCTCCGGTTGTGATCACAGCAGCTCCACCGGCCCCAGCAAGAAATCCTGTTGTCCCAGATATGCCGACAGCGGTAAAGGCTGCACCCAGACCTGCACCAATTACAGGCGCAAGAAGCCCAGCAGAAAGTCCGATAACCAGACCACCGCCTGTATTCGAATGCGCGGTAAATTGGTTAGCACTTGTTGCACATCTTTATTGGAAAAATTGAGATCACCAAGTGTAGCCAGACCCATCATCATATACCGCTTCTTCCGAGCAGCCTTTGACGATCCATCAATAATCTCCTGATTCTCCATCTTCTCGACACCTTCTTGAATCTCAAGCGCCTCTGTCACACGCGCCTCGAACTTGACCACATCCAACCATCCAAGTCCGAGCTTGAGAGCCACGCTCTCCAATAACACACGTGATCTTGCATCGTAGACACTGTCCGCAATGAGCATAAGGAACAGGTCGCACAAAACGGTCCACCGAATATCAAGTGTAACGTCTTTTTCGGCGGATGACAGCGTCGTAGTGACTCCCATCGATGCGGAATCAACAGCAGTACCCTCAAGAACTTTGGCCGTAGTTTGAAAGGTCATCTGAGTGGCCGAGGAAGGTGAAGTTGGTGAATGAGGAGGACTACGACCGTCCGACACCAGGCTGGAAGGCCGAAGTTTATCGTCTTTGGAATTCCGCCTGTTTGTCGTATCTCTCTTCGGCCCCCGAGCTTCAGCCTGCCGCCGTGCTTCAACAGGGTCGTATTCGGGGTTGGCAACGGTATGGGTTGTCATTAGCGATGGTACAAGATCTATCGCTTGTACACCATGCGCAGCTAGGCTGTCTATCATCTTCTGCTCTGATGTACGGTTTGAGCATATGTAATCTCGCTTGTTCGACTGAAAAGATGTGCGAGTTTACCTGCAGTTTCAAGTTCCATGTGGTAATAGAGCCGGCCCATGATCTTCATCGCCCACAGCTCCATATTTTGGAAAGATGCTTTGAGCTCCTTTCTCTTAGTCGCCTTGAGCTTCTGCACCATCTCTTTCGTCGTGAGAGCGCAGACACCGACGTAGGCGATGCGCTGTGCTTCGGTTAACATATTCTTGGTCGCTTGCATCTGACTGAGCGGGGTCATAGCCTTGTCCTCGTCAAACAGGTATCGTGTGCGCAGGTGAACCTCATCTGCCTCATCCTCTTCGTTGACTCGCAGTCTGGTATACTCGTTCTCATTCTGCTCTGTCTTGGAGCGCCATTCGACACCCTCGTCATCGAAATCGATGAGATTGCCAGTTGCATTGCCAGCTGTCGATGCAGATTGCAAAGGTTTCTTCGATGTGGGCATGTAATGATATTTCTTCTGATCTTCTTCATCAAGGCCGCCTCCAAAGTCATCCTCTTTGATGACTGGCATTTCCTGCCATCCTTCTTCATCGTCATCGTCAAAGGAAAATGGATTCGCCGGGCGAGTAGTCTCCACTGGCATTTTGAAAGGATATGGAGGGTTTGGGAATTCTCAAATTAAAGACATCGACCTGGGAAATCAAGGGGAAGTGATGGCCCTATGACGATATTCGACCCTCTGCAAAGACTCCAAGAGGTACACTATAGATATTAGACAGCCTTGCTATGCTTCCCACGCTTTACACTGGGTTTCGACCAACTCTTGCTTCTGAAACATACTACATATATGATAGACATGAGTTTCGCCTTAGCTTCCGGTACATATCCTTTCATGTTTCAATGTCGAGCCAGGAGTATGCAATGTCACCGTCAGGCGAAATATCAGATCCCATCAAGATCTCAAGCAAATTCCGCGTAAACATCGTATCGGTACGGTCGACGTGAGCAGATAATTACAACAGCGTACAACATACTTTTCCAGCGATCGATCCCTCATTGCTTTGTTCGCATCTCTTCCCTCTTGGCTACACGCTCCTTCATGTCCGCATGCTTGAGGGCTGCCTTGACTTGTCGTTGCCTCTTGCGTCGACGGTTCCCTCGCTTGGGTCCATCGATAACGACCGGATCTGCCATGCGCTGCTTCTTTTTTGCAAGTTGTTCAGCGCGTTGCTTTTCACGCTTTTTATCGCGCTTGCGAAGGGTGGTCATGGATGCTTTTAGCAGGGCACCGTACGCAGAGTGGAATTTGTCGAGGTCTATTGATAAAATCTATAAGGTGGTGGGTGTATCATGAACATGCTAATGCCTAGTAAAAGATCTGTTATTTACCTTGGTCGAGAATTTCGCCTTCTTGCCATCAGTGACACGAACGATACAGGGATATTCTCTGCTCCCATCACTCCCGTCTTCTCCTTTCATTACGGTGTCATCACCATCATGATTTACTACATGTAAAAAGCAAGTAAGCCAAAACAACAAAGTGATAGATCGAGACGCACATCGCTTATGAGTGAGCCATATCGTGCCTTTGTCTTTGGTCGATTCGAAGAGGGTACCCAGTTGCTGGAGAAACTAAATACTGCTTGAACGATCACACTAATAACTGCAATAAGGTAGATGAACGCACTGTGTTATTGTCGACGAGCTGCATGGGCCTGATGCAGCTTGAGCGTCGAGAACATGTTCATCAAGTGATCCAAGAACGAATGGGGGTCGCAAGGTCCAAATAAGGACCAATAAGGGGGTTCCGACTCTGGTCGCCACTTTCACAACCTTCCGTTGCTTCATAACTTGCAATCATTATTCTCGTGTCTTTTATAGATCTATATTCGAACGCGCAGCATCTCCGAGGAGAGCACCCGGGGCTCCTGATGCAGCTGTACCGCTTCGAGGGCACTTTGCCATGCTCATAGACTAGGCCCCAGAGTGGTAATGCTTCCGCAGGAGCTCAAGCTCTTCCGTCCACGGTCCACCCCGGGGCTCCTGATGCACCCCTTCGAGGGCACACTGCCATACTCATAGACTAGCCTGAGGTCTCAGAGTGGCAATGCATTGGCCTGGAGCTCAAGCTCCTCCGTCCGTAGGTTTACCAAGCACCTTGCAAGAACTCGGGTGCGATGTGGAGATCCTCCAGCTTTATGAGGTTCAATAACTGCAGAACACCCAGTGGTATGTGATGAGTTTCTCAGGCGCCACGAATGAATTAGCGTTCGACTTTTTTTCATGCAGATAATAACTTGGTGTATATCTGGGGTTGTTCCTAGGCCACTGATTCCAGTGACACCCTAGCAAGAGAAATTATGAACGTTAGGGAGGGGTACGCGATGGAACGACAGCAAAATGGAACCTGCCGATTCGACCTGTCTGAGACTTTGTTTAATGATGTATTTGCCGCTAAGACTCGAACGTTTCGAATGTTTTAGCCTTGACATCTCCCTCTGCCACAGGAAGCGAGCTCTGGCAGGATGCTTCTGGGGCCAACCTGAGTGACGCGAATGAAATTATTCATGTTGGTCATGGTCGCCTATGAGATGTATCTGCTAACGGAACCTCTTTGAGATGTTTGTCTTTTCGTTCTCCTCCTGCTCTACTTGCGACTGAGCTAGCTCTCTCCCCTTTGTAATCTAGAAATACGCGCTCACGCCTTGAGCGTCTTCTCTTCTGTCTTTGTGTAGGACGGCACGCATCCTGAAGTACTCATGCGACTTACATCGGCTTGTTCATGGTCATTCTATGAGTGCCTTCATGAGTATGAACGAGCTACTAGCGTCTACCTTCGTCTAAGGTCTGCATAGGGCAGACTCATCAGGACTAACTACCGTTTCAAAACACGGCAAGTACGTATATAATCTCTTCAAATTGACTGTCAGTGACCACTATCAATTTTTTCTCTGTCTCGATTCTGAAACGATAGTTTTACCATATCCCAAGAGAAGTTGAAAGGATATCCCCGTTGCTCTGATCAGTGGGACTCGAACTCCACGGATCAATAGATAACGTCCTGTGACTTGTGCGCGTACAATGTGTTCTCGAAGCATTTGAACATTACGCTGATCTTGGTTGAATCTTGGAGAAGTGATGATATTTTCTACGATCGTGGCGGTCAGAAGTTGCGAAGCATATATCTTTGCATCGTCGTCTCGCTACTTCCCGAACCCCCGCAAATCACGCATTGCTTATGTAGTACATAATCTACTAGTAAGTCTTTGAGCCGTTCTATATCAATGCTCGATTGATTCAAGATATGCTTCTCAGGGTATGTTTCTGTTTGCATGGGTGTGAACAGGTTTCGCCGTTTACTTTTTTAGGTGAATTTATGCATCCGCATCTCGACAACCTTTGGTTTGATCACCCAATCATGGAGAGCGAAGTTTGTTGAGCAGGCGACAGCTAACGTCTGAAGATGGTTGGAGTTAAGAAATTTTCGGCGCCATCCTTTCCAGCATGCGTGACCAATGTTATTTTACCTTGCGGTGCGTCTGTCTGCTTGTTGTGGAACGAATTTGAGATGAATCAAATCAGACGAATGGCTCGTCCTTGTGCCTGCCATTACTTATTAGGCGACGCGGAGTCATACCACCCGCCTAATCAAGACCATTAGGGATAGCTTGCGACTGCACAGAAACCTACTATGGACTCGTCTCTCACACGGCTAGATGGTATAGAAGTGAATCATGATGTGTCGTCGTGCTAGCGTCGCAAAGTCCGTCGAAATATGACCATGATATGGATGCGAAACCACGGACATCAGTCTGCCTTTCGGTTCGTTTCTCCTCGATTGAGTCATCGAAGTATTTTGAACTTTGAAATATAACCACTGGCCAAGGTAGGCCACCAAATACATCCCATCTCAACTCGTCTCAATTCCCTGTTTTGCGTTTTCGCTAGCTTGTGCTCGAGGGAGTCTTTGGCGGGAGAAAAAACCGAATCACACTGACACTCTGCAACTTCTGATTGCCACGACCCATCGCCTCATGCCGTCCTCCACGATCAGCATCATACATCTATGCCATTTGAAGAACACAGTATAGCAAATATTACGTGCATGGGCGTTGGCAAGGCAGTTGCTGGATGTTATCCACCTAATTCCCACTGATCTATCATCGTGCCAGGCTTCTTACAAACTAGAACTACAAATGTGTCGAAATCACTGTAGCCTAAGCCCTATAGGGCGCACCGGTGCGATTCGCCGATTCTTGATGTGATACTACTTATCTCCCACTTCGTAGCATTATGAGATCTAGGTAGCTGCTACCTGCGCCGTCATACATCCGTTTCGCCATAGCTTCAACAGACACTAGCATCCTGCTGGATACCGCTGTTATCATGTCAACAGTTCTGAAAGGCATTTGATATGACGAGTGTTGCAACCACTAGTGTGCCCGTTCATACCTGCCAAGCTGCATTTTCAGACTTTTCAGTCTTCGTGTTTATAGGTATCATCTGGACATTCACCTACATAAAACGCGTGCGGGATGTCAGCCGGTCAGTCGCTGCAGTTGCCATATTACTGTTTTTACTGAGTACTGCGGTTAACTTCTTGTCGATTTAATATACTAAAGACTCCCTAGCACATTGTCCTAGACATTATTCATATGGAAGAAGGATTGGTGAAGTATTGCGACACTTTCCAAGGCGGCCCAGTAACATCATTCGCAGACATTAAACAAGAAATGCATGTTGTTAAGAGTACGGCGAATGTTATGCAAACTCTACTTTGTGACGGGATCAATTTTTCGTCTGCTAGCTTGAACCCTTCTGAGCTGATAGAAAATTCTTTTCTGACAAATATTCGTCGATCGTTCTGGTCGTCACTGAAGCGAATAAAATCATGTAGAACGCAATCGCAATCTGGACGATGTAGTTGATTGAGAATCAGTAATTGCGATGACAGGGTTCAACAGCGGTCTCCCATCACATACATTCCATCGTTGCAAAGGGAAAAATATGTTATTGAGGAGCCAAGCGGCACCTAGAGTACAGAACATAGCATTTATAAGCACGCACAATATAGGTCCTTTTTAAATGCACTTCGTAATGCAGATTGCAAAACAACTTTGCGTTCGTTCATCCAAATGCGATACGCTAGTGATCCTGGACAAATTCAGGTCTCAGCATGGCGCTCACGCAGGAGTGTACTCACCGGTAGTATTCAAAGCATTAGTTGCAAATGTGGAGACGGGGAAAATAGTGACCCAATGGTCAGATCTGCTAGCAATTTGATTTCGACGCTCGAGAAAGATAGCAGATCACCGAACAAACGCTAAATGTTTCGAGACAACATCAGGGCACACAACTTCCTGAGTGCAGCCTAACTTGCAACACCACACCACGGCATGCATGGTACGATGAAAGATGAAGCGTATCACAATGCTTCACCAATTCATGCTCGAGATGAATAAGTACTACGACGTGCTTTTGAGATTTCAGTAGATGGCATTGGATGCGAACTAATTGCGATACTCAGCACAAACAGTAGGGTGTCGTTTATAGGTGAATTCTGTTCATGATTCAGATGGCACCCAGACTCATGAGGATGATATCTATCTCATGCCCGCTCGAACTATGATTGCTTCTGGAGTAACTCAGAAGATACTTCTATTCACACTGCCTTACATCTATGTCATTCATTGTACTCTCGCAGAAATGATCGACGCACCGGAACACAAACTTCCTAGCGATGCGATCAGAGCGCCTCTGCGCAATTCAACGAATACTGTCTGTCGAGAAAGGATTGGTGAAGAATGCGCGCGTGCGACTGACGGCTCTCCACCGTCGCTTCATCGAAGTCCAGCCTCTACTCAACAATCTCGAAAACCACTGTATTCCACCCATATTTTTTCCTGTCATCCTTATCGCACTGTCCCGGGTCAAATATGAGAAGATACGCTATATATGCTTATTTTCCGAGGGAAATGAGAACAGAGATGGCGCGAATATCGTATACAGTAAATCTCTACTGTTGTAAAAAAGAAATTTCAGAACACAACGACCGAAGGTCAGAAGATACACCGAGTGCTATGTGAGATACAATAGCCACGTCCAAGTGCAGCATATAGAGGTTGTGCTAAGCAAGAACGAAGAGAGGAAAACTGAAAAGGAAACATTCACAAGGAGTGTCGGTGATAGATTGATGGAATAAATGAGTGTCGTAATCGTAAAGACAAGTGGTTTCAAGAATTGGAGAAAACACTAGAGTACAGAAATTAGCAGCACACAAGGAGTGTCGATGATAGATTGATGGAATGAATGAGTGTCGT
>KN835341.1:0-45865 GCA_000827255.1 Suillus luteus UH-Slu-Lm8-n1
GGTACGTCTTGATGGTTGGAGCATCGCAGGCGCCTTCAGTTCATACTTGAACACTTTGCATTAACGAGCCTGTTTACATTCGAGATGTAGTCTATTGATTTGTACTAGTAGTAGATAACGCATCAATCGCACTGATAATCTTATATCTTGGTCAAATCTCGCATGTAATTGTGAAAAACTCGAGTAAGGGTCCAAACCTAACCAAAACAGGTGTTTACGAACTGAATTTTGGCCTAGCTAAATCTGTTTCTGTTGAAAGCATTTTGCAAGAGCCTTAAACTAAATATCCGCGAAGGTGGATTTTCTGATGCTACTTAGTTTGATATAGATGGACGTCGACGGATTTGACACGGCGGAAGATGATGAAAATCATCGGCTGTATATCCAGCTCAGTGTTGACACTGTATTTGCAAGCCATGTTGCAGCACAGAACCGCGTTCGCCAGTACACACAGATGTTGATGCTTCTGAAGCGAGAGGAAGAACTATGGGCACAGAAAGTTGAAAAGGCAAGACTTGTATTGCCAGAATACAAGTCCAGATGGTTGCGCATGCTAGACTTCCAGGAGTCTTGAATCATTTTACCGCTCCTCTTGCTACTACTTTCTTCGGCTTGTATTTTATCTTATCATTTTGTAGGGAGGTTATCACACAATTCTCCTCACAACCAGCATCTTTCACAATCATACCACTTCAAATGTACCACTATGTACCGGATTTCGATTATCTTGATAGATCAATTACGAGCTTGTGCTTGTTATTCTTGTCGCTTGAACCGTTCCATGACACAATGATCTCGTTACCACAGTCACCACTGATTACGATCTGCTGCCCATATCTATAAATTTATCGGATGGCCGTGTGAGTATCGAACAAATAGGGCAAGATGCCTAAAACTAGGTATGTGGTCAATTTGCCGTGATTTGGGTGTGTTTGAACTTGATTCAAAATGGTAATGTTATGTAAGCAAGCGACCATCGGTGCACGTGTGCACGTCAAGACGTAGTACTAGGTGCATCTGTCAACAAATCATGGCCGACATGGAGACTACGACCCCAGCGGGACAGCCTATCGTCTCAAGAGAGAAGGTACTTTCAATAAAATTGTAACTTCTATAACTAATCCTCAGTTGTTTTTTCCCTCTAGACGGCCCCATTCCTTATCCGAACTTTTGTGAAGGTTGGATCATTCCACAGACTGTCCTTGTTCGAGGAGAATACTCTACCGACCACGGATGAACAACAAATTTATACCTGGTAAGCATGCTGGTGTATTTGTTTCGATTATCTTTTGAACCCATGACCAGGAAAGATGCCACCTTGCGTGAAGTACTGACGACTCTCCGAAATGCTGCACCCCAAATACCAGAGTTTCGCCACCCTCTCGCTCGTTATTCCTTCCGCGCTATATACGCAGACGCAGCAAACAGAGGGCGCTTTGCACAGAAAGAGCTTGGTATAGTCTATTCTCGCGATATTTTAGGCGAGCCGGGTACCGTTGATAGCCCCGCGGCGCGCCTGCTCAACGACACGGATGGCGAATCCAGAGAGCAGACAGAGCGTGAGAAAGAGGAGAGGACGCTCGACGAACTTCGATTCGTGCCAGGAGACTATCTCTGTGTCTCTATTATCCTTCCAAAAGCCGCCGCAGCTGCAGTAGCTGCAGCTACCCAGGCAGAGACCACTGTCAAGGTTCCAGTTCAAAACGGCTGGAGATCCGCACCAGCAACACGTCCGAGTGATGCAGGCTGGGGAGCAGCAGCCCCTGCTGGCCGAGGTGGGGGTCATTGGCGAGGGGACTCCAACCCTGCTCCCCCCAGTGGCCCACGAGGAAGAGGCAGAGGTGGAAGGGGTGGAGACTTTGCTGGGAGAGATCGTGACTTTGACCGTAACAGAGATTCGGAGAGACGTCCGCCCCCAAGGCGCGATTCACCACCTCACCGAGGAGGCGGCTGGGGTGCCAGGGGTGGCAAACGGTCGTCGCCATCGGGTTCGCGATCAAGGAGTCCACCGCGACGCAGAGGATCTCGCTACGATTGATATTGTTTACTTGTACATTCATTGTTGCTCTAGCTACCGATTGCAAACTTTTTGTAGTACGCGCCAAAATCATGTTGTGCATGATGTTCAAATTTTGACAAGGACTTGATCATCTATTCAACCGGCTGTACGTACATGCTTTCAATTGTCCCTTGCGGATCAGCTAAGTTTCACGACTCTTCGACCGTGTGCTGTCGCCCGCAAATCTCGCACCAGTTATATTTCAACATCGTCACGTATCTTCCCCATGCCCACGGTCCAATCCTGATTCCTGAAGGCCTGATATCTGACTTGCGTTGGTGCTTCTGGTTTCAAGCTTCTGGTATTCCTTCGGACTCGTGTTTATACATTATCAAATATCAGCGACATCGCCACCAATATGGGCGCTGGACCCTCGAAGCACAGACCCTATCCTTTTCCAGTTCCAAACGTCAGCTCAAACGGAATGCAAACAGGCTGGACTTCAGTCAGGACGAAGAAGGGCAAGGAAAAGGCACACCCAGAACTGTATCAGCAGTATCCCAATGGATTTCCGACTGCGGCCTATGGGTTCCAGTATTGTGCGTAACAGTCTTAGAGAGGATCGTTTCCTAACAGTGGCGGATGAAAAGACCCACAGGTACAATCTGCGTATCCACAAATTAGCGGGTATTACCCAGTGGCCATGGTTCCTATGCAGCAGCCTCTGGGTATGCCTCAATCATATGTTCCGGTCGCTACTTTTCAAAATGTAACTGGTCAACCACCTGCACCAGTCATCCCCTCTGTAGTGACACAAGTACGCATGCCAGAGCCATCAACGAACAACTATCAAGTCCCCGTGATGCCCGATGTGACTGGTCGACGAGATCCTGTTGTTCCTCCACCCCCTGTTATAACCAACGTACAACCCCAACAAAACACAGCTGTTCCCCCTCCTCCTATCATAAATGACATGCATTACTCATCTCACTCACAACCCATTGCTCAAATGCCCGAGCCACATGTAGACAATCGTGCGACTCCAGGCCCTGTCATCCCCGATATGACCGGTCGAAGAGGAGATCCGGTTGTTCCCCCTCCCCCTGTCATAGCTGACGCACAGCGTGCAGCTAACTCATCATCTCGTCCGAGATTCACCGACTTCTACCAACCAGCTGATCACCCAATTTCCATGCCCGAGCCTTATTTGAGTGACGTACCATTTAGGCCACCAACTGTCCCTCCCATACGAATGGCAACGCGGCGAAATCCCCTTCCATCTCCTCCTAGAGACATATGGGACACTACCCCATATCGCCAAGTTTTACAGGAACTTCCAAAGGACATAAACCTCTCCTTGAATGTCGAACACATGGAAGAAATGGAAAACATGCTGGCTCAACCAGCAGGTCCGGTATCGCGTCTAGGAAACTTATTTGGTTCTAGTAGTAAGCGCAAGGGTAAATCACGAAAGGGACTCTTTCGCGCTTTCAGCACATCGGGGAGCGATAGCGAATCTGGCAGTCGTCATCATCGTTCCAATACCGTAACATCATTTGTCATACCACCAACTGCAGCCATGCCTCAGATAAACACATACACTGGAAGTGGAGCCCCACTACAAACAATGCCAGTTCCCGATCGCGGGCGACCCGTCAAATTTGACCATACTGGTGAACTGTGCGGATTTGTAAATCACTCACAGCACCGAGTGCTGTACAAAAACAAAATGTACCCAACTGCGATGCACCTCCTCGAGGCGATGAAATTTACGGAACACCCAAACCTTCAGGAACGTATACGAAAGTGCACTGATGTCGGTGACATGTACCCGTTGTCGGCTAGTTTCCAGGACCACGTGCGACCAGATTGGGGTCAGGTATTCTTGAAGACTGTGAGGCTTTTTTCGTTGACAATTCTTTTGGTGGAAACTTTTACTGACCATCTTTTGTGTTTTGCAGATGGAAGATGTGCTGTATATCAAATTCAAGCAACATCCTAGCCTTCGAACCTTGCTCTTGCGCACGGGCCTTGCTGATATTGTGTATGCCGATGCCAATGATTCGTACTGGGGTCATGGCCCTTTAGGTGAAGGTGCCAACGAACTTGGAAAGGCCTTGATGCGCGTACGGGATAAACTTCGTGCGGAAGGGGAAATATAGTAGCCTCACCTGAACCGACTCGTAAGGAAGGAATTATAGTTTTCTTTTTCTTCTTGTGTTTTTTTGTGTTTTGTGTTTCTTTTTTGTGTTTTCTTTTTCTTTTTTTGTGCACTCGGTGGCGGGTTGGGCCTACAGACAAGTTCTATAGATATCCCTATATGAAACAACTGATTAATATTGTCAGTGCCCACAAGCCAACTGTCAGACTGGATGTGGCCACTGGTGGGTGGGCGGGCCCTGGTAAATCCTCTATAGAAGAGCTCGTGCAACATGCGAAGTGCAACAATTACTACCCAGCTTCCGCCCCGCCCCGCGCCCTCTTACATACGACCAATCTTCAAACATATTATCAACCCAGGAATCATGGACATGAATCCAGCGCTGTCTCAGGCAACGCAGTCCACTCCATGTCCATGGCTGGGTCCAGCATTCGGTTTTCTAACCCCCCTCATCAACCTGTCGGCTAATGCAGGAGCTAACAAGTACCTACCATTTCGCCACGTTGTTCTTTCCACTGACCGCAATGGCTATTATGACAGGAATTGCATGCGACAGCTCGAGGAACGCTGCCGCAGTTTGCTGGATATCATCCAGAGCGAAGGCGAAACCATGACGCCAGATGATAAAACCAAGCTTTGCCAAGGCGCACGAAGGTTGGTTGCGCGCAGATATTGTTGTCTGAAAGGCAGCTGATAACATAGCCAGGACCATTCAAGGTGTCCTCGACAGAATGACTCCATGGTGCTTGATGCCTCGAATGGAGCTGTTCGTCAAACAGGATAAATACGCCAAAGTCATTGAACGATGTCATCGTGCGATATCTAATTGCTTAAACAAGTTACAGGTATGTCAGGTGTTTGTTCCTCGGCTATTGTCTATAAGTTTATCTACTTATTTGACCAGGTAACTTCGCACCTCGAGTTTCACAGGTGGCAGTCTACTTTCAAAGAAAACCATAGGATCGACGCCATTTTCATGTATGGCCAACTGCAACAAACCACCGCCATAACAATGATGCAAGAGGTTGGCACCGAATCCCCCAGTCTCTTGAACCCTTCATCTGATTTCCATCGACAGAGTCTTCCGGGTCACATCTCTGCAACAGCTGAGCACGGTCTAGAAAGCAACTTGTACAATCTTCTTCGGAGTTCCAGAACTTTACTCCCGGACATGCACTTGAAACGTGGGGAAGTGAGGCGTACCAGTGATTATGCTGTGTATAGAACGACTTGGATCGGTATCTGGGAAGGATGCTACCTTAACGAGGAGAAGGTTGCCATCCAAGTCCTGCGTGCAGTCTATGCTACACCCAAGACGCTGAAGGTACACTATCCTAATATTGTTGTTGTCGTTGTTGTTTTTAATCGATTGATTTGCAGAGGTTCAAACTGGAGGCGGAGATTTGGAGAAGAGTGTTCGAAGCGGATAAAGGAGAACACATCCTTCCGATATATGGGTTTTGTCAGAGCGACGGGGAATATCCGTGGGTGTTTCGTTCCTCAGGAACTCGTGTTCGTTCCTGACAATATTGCAGTTACACAGTAAGCCCATGGATGTCCAATGGGACTTTGAAAAACTACGTCAATGATCACCCCGAAGTCGACCACCGATCTATCGTACGTACTTTACTTTTCATTGAGGAAAGCAGCATTTTGACCTGATTCCGTAGTTGAAAGGCATTGTCGAGGGCATCAAATTATTGCACAGCATGTCTATCATTCACGGTGACATCAGGGCGGTAAGTCAGGCCTGACGACAATTATAAATGACTAGGATCCTTACCTCATTGTAGATCAACATCGCCATCAGCACAGACGGCAGGCCACTGCTTTCCAACTTCGGTTTCACAAGGGTGACATGTCTTCTCATGTTGATCACTGCTCTGACTTATCTGAGCAATATAGCTCGAGGAAGAGATCATGAGCCGCCGCATAGGTGAACACTGGTTTGGCGCGTCGCCTCTGAGATGGGATCCTGCTGAGCTGGGCAGACGTGGAGGCAAAAGAACAAAGGCGTCTGACGTTTATGCTTTTGGTATGGCAGTGCTCGAGGTACTTCCATCACATTCGATTGATCATCCAGATTTTGAACAGCTTTCACAGCTTATGACCCACGAAAAACCTTGGGCGTCGGTTCGCTTCGATACCCACGTCTATCTCGACGTCTATCATAATGGCGCAACTCCACCTCGACCCACGGACCCAGTTGTCGCAGAACGAGGCTTAGATGACGCGCTTTGGGCCCTGTTGAAGAAGTGTTGGTGCATGGACATGTATAGCAGACCCACTATGAATAAGATCGCGCGTTGCCTGTGAAGTCACGTTTGTAATTTCTGTCTCTAGGTGCATAGTCGGTTTAATACTTCACACTTGTATATAGTAAGGTGTTGGGTGTGTAATTTTTGTACTTCCACATATCATGGCACTGTGGGGGCGCAATGCGCTTTTGCTTACCAGGTTGTTGTAGATATTAACCGCGATTTCTTTTTTTCCGCGGCCTGCTTTCCTCAGAGTGCTCATGTGCTGTGTGCGCGAGAGCCGATGGCTGTTTGCCATTAGGAGCCTTCACTGCTTTCTCCACAGCCTGTCGTCTAACTTTCTCTGGGACTTTCTCCCAATAGACTTCCTCTTTTTTGCCTTCGATGATCTCCATCGCGATGGCCTTCTGGGACGCTCCAGGTGTCTTGCCTATGTCGTCAAGGCCGCAAGACTGTACCACGGGCTGGCTAGAGAAGCGATCAACTAAAACACGTCCATGCTCAGGCGAGGCAAGCCGAAGATAGCACTAACGACGTTGTTAGCATGAATACTTGTGATATACTACAAGCTTACTGAGTCCATTCCTTTGCTGAAATCAATGTAGTCGATGCCAGCGGGATCCACAGGAGACGATTCGAATGCAGCAGTAAATAGCGTTCGAAGTGTGGTTTTATTTGTTTCGAGATGAAGATTTCGGACAAAAACGAGACAGCCGAAGGGGTACGGTGAGTACATAGTTGTCACATTCGTAGGTGGGGTAGGAACGTTGTCTTCTAAAATGTCTTCGGGGGCGGCGCCTGGCACATCGGGGTCATGTAGGATATCTGGGGGATCATTGGCATTCGCTAGCTCGTTAATCAATTTCTGGCGGTAAGCAAGATACTCCTCATTCAATTTATCCCAGCGCGCTTTTGGTAAAGTACGAAATCCGAATTTCGTGGCTTCGTTTGTCTCCAAGTTATCTTCAGCGAGATCAACGCTGGCTGATTCGGAAGGTTGGGATGGCCGAGTCCAAGGCCACGATTCAAGGAAAATCTGACAGAATTCTGAGTTACATAGTGTAACGAGTGCGAAGCCTTTGAATTTTGGACGGTCCTCAGATTTATCCAAGTGGTGCGGGGGAAGTGTGACATTTTGGATTGGAACCGGGGCAGGTGATCCTGGACATTGAGACAGTAACCCTTGCGCAAATCGGATGATACCAGGTATTGTGTGATATTGTGCAGGTATATTTTCCTACAATCGTCAGATTATGGTCCTCTAGTCAAATGGGCGTACCTACCATGTAAATAGTAAGGTCTTCCCATTGACTTCGAGTGAATTCACGAGTTGCATTATCCAATAGGGTTGACCAGTCCTTTCTCCGTACTTCAAAACCACCAACCGAGCTCCTCTCCGGCTTCCAGGAAGGGTACCATGCGGACGCAGATGGAGCAGACACAAGCATTCTAACCTCTAGCATATCGCCAGCATGGGACCGAATTGCCTTTACCACGTTTGCTTCAGTGGGCATATATTCTTGACTCACGCTCTCTCTATCAAAAGCGCGACGCATCAGGTAGCTGAGAGGTAAAACTGTGTTGGATGCATAAACCATGCCTGACAGGTGTACGAAAAAAACAATGGAAACATACATCCAGCATCATGCTCCTCTCTCTGAAGAGACTCTTCGGTTTTCCTCCTCAGATCTGAGTCAACCCATAGCGCATAATCCGAAAACGCGAGAACAACAAGAATGGATATGTCTTGCTCGTTGTAAACTGGTTTCGCCAACGGTTCAGACACTTTCCCTTTTCCTTTGTCGATCACGGACGGTCCTGGGTGTGACGGGGGTACGTGAGCGGAAGTGCCTTGCTGTTTCCGACCCTTGGAAATATTTCGAGGTATGAATGCAAAACTTGGAGATGCCATCTGGTTCGCCAATTGCAAAGCGATCGTGATGTGTTCGACACGTACAACTCTCGAGGCGGTAGCAGACCAGAAGATGGGCCAAAGTGGATTACATGCGAGAATGCCCAGTTTACGCCTCGGAATTTGCCTAATAGATCCAATCTTTTGATGAGCCGCAACCAAGCCGCAACTCTCTTAAAATCCCAGGATTACTGAGCGCTGCAGTGAATACGACATTTAATGCGACCAAAGTGTAAGGGTAACTGTCACGGTGTGCTAGAAAACCATGAATACTTTTCTTGGACAATAATCGCTTGCCAGTGGAGTCCGATCACGATTCATGGCATCCTTGAGTCTCCACGCAACAATATTAATGCTGTATTACTGTACACCATCATGCATCAATACCAGTGTCACATACATCACAGTAGATTTTTTTGGTATTTCACGAACGCCCGAATTTATAGGCACGTAGAAACCGCGGTCAATTATTTGAAAGGCTCCACAGCAACTGCGCAATGCCTTAGGGTGCTGTATATAAGATCAGAGAAATTCTAGGTGGAGCAGCACCCAAATGTTTCAGGATGTCCATCAATTTGCCACTTAATAAGGCATCCTTCACCCTTGACACCTCTGGTGTCATGGGGTTCTTCGGCGGGGAAGAAGCGCTCTCCGCGATGTCCACTGTCCATCTCTACCGAGGGAGGCGTTGGCTTGGGTGGTACAACTCTCCTGGAAGCTACACTGTTGCCAAGAAATTTGGGCAGTTGGCGAAATCTCGATTCTGGGATGGCATCTTTCCTGGACCCAATCCAACGCCTGAAGAAATGTTTGGGCTGGATGGGAAGGAGGGACCTCGCTTTATCGGGGTGTTTTCGGGGACAGATATGACGACTACAGGACACCTCGCATACCTTGCAGCCCAAAAGGCAAAGGAGGCAAAGGAGACCGAGGGGAAGACCCATCTTGGAGGAAGAATAACTGCACCAGGGTCAGTGAGTATCATAGATGTCGACAGCGTGAAATTGAAGCAAAGAGGGAACGTACTGACGATGAAAGTTTATCATGTCCTGTGTGCGGCTGCCATACCCATCACCAGCAGTCTAGCAACGTGCCTCGCTTGCGCATTTGTTCGTGATTGGCTCGCATTCGGGCTGATCATCGTGGGCATGGTCTCGAATGGCCTGTCTTGCTTCGTGATCGGTTCGGGGAAACTGCATTTCCAGCTTGTCGAACCCTCATCTTATGCACCGCGGGGAGATGGATTTCTTATGTTGCGCAATCACATTATCGTCTTGAAGGGCGCAGAAAAAGAGGTCACGTCGATAACCAAGGCAAAACTCGTGCTGGACATGGGTGAAGGCGAAGAGTTTAACACCGTCGGAATCTGCTCCCTCCTACTCCTGTCGCAGTTTCTTATCCAACTTCTCCTCGTTCCTCGAGCAACGCTGTTCGGCCAGATTATGTTCCTGTCGTCACTTGCGGTGTCTTGGGCATACAATTCGTTTCTGTCATCACTGGAGAAAGAGAAGATTCAGACAGATCTGCTGTGGAAATCACTTGATGAACCGCCAATCACAAAATTTGCGCTCCCAAACAGAGGTTCGCAAGCGGCATGTGCATGCTTCGTCTTGCATGCAGGCGTCAACATGTCAAAGAAATCGTCCTTAAACTTCAAGCCGAAGAAGATCTTGGAGTACATGATCCCAAATGATACAAGAGTTTGGGAAGCATGGAGGGAACATGTGGCGAAGCAGGTGTTGAGTAAAAAGACAATCAAAGATTTTGAACCACATAAAGAACTCATAAAGGACTTGGAAGACGAGGAACAGCAGCTCCTGAAGCAATTATTGGCGGACGCCAAGTACGGTCATGGATGTTACCAAAGATCATTAGGGACCTGCGGCTTGACACCTTAGCACAGAGAAAACGTGGCACAAAAAGGGGTGCGCGGGTTTGCTGAATCACACCTAGAGCAAACGATGCAAAATTAGTTAGCCAGGGATGGTAAAAGGTATAATACCAAGTAATATTGAGCGCTCCGATTGCAAATTACAACCGTCATTCAGCCTTTGTAAGGGTTTGATGCTGGCGGTTACTGCTGCTAAGCAGAAACACAGCGCAGCTAGTAACCTCGAGCTGTCGGGAGTGCTTGGTTCGTCCTTGCGCAAGAACTGAGGAGTGCAAATATCGGGACGCACCATCATGGATTGATTTCTTTGCTAAAAAAACGTTGCTCGATCGATGAACGGATCCTCCCAGTGCCAGTAGTGTTACATCCGCCAGCGTTCGAGCCGCTGCAGAGAAAGTACGAACGCTCGCGGAGTCGCGGTGGTCCAAAAACAAGTGGTTTGCACAGCCACCTCCAACCTTCCTTCTGTTCTGGCCTAACTCGAATGTTTTCCCAACCAGGATAATCTATAGGCATTCCCCGATATCTAACATATGTTCCCGCAAAAATGATGGACGATAGGCTTCTATAGCCCTTCTCAGGGAACAAAGCCTGATTCAGAAGTGAGTGGAGGCAACCTTGTGACCATCAAACTTGTGATAAGCCCCCATGTATTGCCAAACCATGTAACTAATCAGGCATGCACATGTGCACAATCAATGGAAAGCGCATGTGGCTACATCCTAATTTCAGCTTTGAGAGGCCTTGGCTTCAGGGTGTGCCAGCAATACTTACAAGCGCAGATCGGAAATGACAGCACTCTCTGGAAAGGTAGTTACTATTAGTAGTCATGTGCGGGAGCCGCTCAAGCGCTCCAGAATGGTCTGCTTTCCGAGAATGAAAAACCCCAAAACGGATGTGGAACAAAAATCACCCCCATCGTCGGTATAACAGGTGGAATGGACAATTCACCCGCCCAACCGTGATACTAATCTCCTTGAAGTCTCACAGTGCTTGTTCTCTGCTTGACCTGGTTTATTGGGTTTGGTCATGTCCACATCACCCCCATTCCTCGTGCCCAGCGCCCTTCACACCGAGGTGGGACAGGTTGAAGACATCAAGTCAGACGAATCGTCTGAACAGGACGCGAACCAAATTGTTATTTCATCCATCAGCAAGGATGAACCGCTCGTGACCAGAAAGGAATTGTGGAGCTATTATCGTGAGTTCAGTTACACATACATTGCCATTCTCTGACAATGCCAAACGTCAGTGTACTATAATGGTGACAATGTGAGTCGGTCGAATATTATTGGGCCCGCTGCGCTTATCTACGCTTCAGGGTGTCGGTCCTCTGGGCTATACGCAAACTTTGTTCCAAGGGCTTGCCACAGCAGCGGGATATGATCCCGTTGCAGGTCCCAGCTCGTCATGCCTTGCAACAACTGCTTCTGGTCAATGTGTAGTTCCCTGGGGTAGTGGAACAAAATCAGTTTCTAGTGTGGTGCTGATCGCGAATGGCATCAGTTTCGCTTTAATGACAGCCTTATTCACTACCATCGGTTCTGCTGCTGATTACGGCACGTTCGGACGATGGTTGCTGTTAGCTGTCACAGTGGTGTGCTGGGCTGCACAGTATGCCTGTATGGCGCTGACCAGTGCGTTTCCGGATGTCTTGTGTTCCTGTGACGTCTGATCGTTTTCCGCAGCGCCGAATCGATGGGTCCTTGCGATGGTCCTTTACATCATTGGTTTCGTATCATATGGTGCGACCCTTGTTTTCTATGCCGCGTTGTTCCCTCGCCTTGCCCGTAATACCCCACATGCACGCCATTTGAGAGAGAAGTACGAAAGCGGCGAGATTCCTCCTGAAGTTTACGAGCAAGAGGAATCTCTGGAAAAGAATAAGATCAGTAATATCTCTACCGTGCGTTGCAGTGGCTGAGTCTTTTATCGTCGAAAGCTAATGATCTTTCGATACAGGTCCATAGTAATGTCGGGTATATAGTCACCTTATTGCTGAACTTAGCGCTTTTGCTGCCGATGGCGAACAACCCCAAGGTGGACAATTATGTCCTAATGCTGTGAGCTTCTTGTCAATCGGGTATCTGAGTTGTTGTGTTGATTGACGTGTAGTGTCACCACATACTGGGTAGCACTTGGTATCTGGTGGTGTGAGTATTTCGTAGCTTGTCTTTAGCATGCTTCCTGCTGAGAGCCCTGGAGTTATCCTCCAGGAACCCAGGCCAGGCCCTAGTTTACCTGAAGGTGAACACTACACGACAATTGGATGGAAGCAGGTGATTATTTGACAACGTATCCCTGATAAATCGACTCACACAAACATCAGATCTGGGCTGCGCTGAAGACATACAGGCATCTTCCCTATACTTTCGTGTACTTGTTTTCCTTCTTCCTTCTCGCAGATGTACTGTTTAGTTGCCTGTCTCTTGATCCACGCCTGACATTTTCTTGGACAGGGACTGAATACCACTGGAACTCTAGTTGCCATTTGCCAGAATAACAAGTTCAGTTTCTCGTTCCTGCAAAACACCTACTTGGGCTTGTCACAGGCTATTACCTCGACTATCAGTACTCTCACCTTCTGGTACATCCAGAGATATTGGAAGATTAGCACGAAGAAGATGGTATGCAGCGTCAATTTCCAAGTAGTCATTTATCTGACTGTTAACGGCACAGTTCGTGGTGACTAACGTTGTCACGATTCTGATTCCGCTGTGGGGTATGATTGGAATATGGACAGAAAGATTTGGGTCAGTGTCATTCAACTTGTTTCTTCCATCCATCGTCCCTCTAAAATGTACATTAGGTTCCATAATGTTTGGGAGTTCTGGTTCGTCAATAATCCACTTTTCCTGCTGTGTCCTTATGTTCTTCTCAGGGCATACAACATTGTGTTTGGCCTTTTCCAGGCGCCTTACTACGCGTTCTCCCAGACAATGATGGCCGAGCTTAGTCCGCCCGGTTTTGACAACATGGTGTGTATCTTTGTTTCATTGTGCTTCCTATCTCATTGCGTTCGATTACAGTTCTTCGGTCTGTTTGGTCTGTCCAACCGCGCTTCTTCGATGGTAGGACCCAATGTTATCCAGGCAATTATCAACAAGACGGGGAATAACTGGCAGGGGTTCCCGTTTCTCTTTGCGTTGTGTACGGCTGCTTCAGTGGTGATCTGGTTTGGGGTTGATGTCACGAAGGGACGGAGGGATGCTGTGAGGTGGGCAGCTGAGCAGCGCGGGCACAGACACTAGAATGCGCGTTGTACATGTGCTCTTTGGAGTGACTTCGTGCATTTCTGATGTATGCGTCATGTCAGGACACAACATTTGACGTCCATCTACTAATGAAACAACATTGGCCAAGACGAGACTGAATGGGCGGAATCATGTCAAATCCACTTCAAGTTGAGTCGCTTCATGAAAGGCCACTCGATCGTCCTCCAAACGTTACTGCAGTCTAGCGTAGTAGGACCCTGACTCGAGGCACAGCCATTCGCAATTATTACTGTTCGGATCCAGAATGAATTCGAATTCAACTTCGGATGCTTTCACCATCATCTAGACTATATCGGTTCATACCTTTGCATGTATCCCTTCCCGAAAAGATGACGGGCTTGTCAGGAAACAAGGCTCAAATCAGAAGTGAGCATTGATTATCATTACTCCAAGTCCTGCTAAGCCCCATAAGGTACGTGCAACACGAATGCAAAAGAGCGAGCACATCGTGACATGGCCTCAATCATGCATCTTTGTTCGGTTTATCGAGCTCCATCTCAACCGCCATGTCCACGTCACCTCCATCGGAAAAACTAGCCCGTGCCTTCCACGCTGATGCAAAACAGGCGATGGATATTAGGTCAGACGACTACGACTCATCCGACCAGAACGCGAACCAAATTGCCATCGCGTCCATCAGCAAGGATGAACCGGTCGTGACCAGAAGGGAGTTGTGGAGCTATTACTGTGCGTTCCAATACACGGGCTTCCTCCTTTGACTGAGCTAAACATCAGTGTACTCTAACGGTGGTAATGTGAGTCAGCTGGTAATTCATGTATCCCTCACTCTACTTACTATTCATGTGTCATCCAACCAGGGTGTCGGTTTGGCTTATACGCAGACCCTGTTCCAGGGGCTTGCTACAGCAGCGGGATATGATCCCGTCGCAGGTCCCGGCTCATCATGCCTTGCAACGACTGCTTCTGGCCAATGTGTAGTTCCCTGGGGTAGCGGCACAAAGTCAGTTTCCAGTGTGGTGCTGACTGCAAATGGTGTTAGTTTCGCTATCATGACAGTCATGTTAACTACTATTGGCTCTGCTGCTGACTACGGCACATTCGGATGGTGGTTACTATTCGCTATCACTGTATTGTGCTGGGCTGCACAGTACGCTTGTATGGCACTTACCAGTGAGTTTCCAGGTGCCGCGTTTTCTGGAATCTGATCGTTTTGTGCACCAGCACCGAACCGATGGGTCCTTGCGATGGTTCTGTACATCATCGGTTTCGTTGCATACAGTGTTACTCTAGTTTTCTATGCTGCTCTATTCCCTCGCCTCGCACGAAATACACCACGTGCACGCCAGATAAGAGAGAAATACGAAAACGGCGAGATTCCTCCTGAAGTTTACGAGCAAGAGGAGTCGTTGCAAAAGAATAGGATTACTGATATCTTTACTGTGCGTCATGCGTAAGGCGTCGTGTTGTCATCAGAAGCTGACTATATTTTGTACAGGTTCATAGCAATATTGGATTTATAATCACGTTATTGCTGAATTTGGCGCTTTTGCTGCCAATGGCGAACAACCCCAAGGTAGATAATTATGTGATCGTGGTGTGAGTTTCTGTCCCTTGCGAGTTCCAGTTGTATCAATGAATGTGTTGCATCATACGTAGTGTCAACACATATTGGGTGGTATTAGGTATCTGGTGGTGTGAGTATGCATTGATGATCGGTCTCTTTGGGCTCCCTGCTGAGAACCTTCGAGTTGTCTTCCAGGAACCTAGGCCAGGCCCCGGATTGCCTAAAGGTGAACATTACCTGACAATTGGATGGAAACAGGTAAGCATCTAGCGGGATACTGCGAGTCTGTGACCTTTGCTCATGCAAACTTTAGATCTGGGCTGCGCTGAAAACATACAAGCATCTTCCCTACACCTTTGTGTATCTGTTCTCATACTTTCTTCTTGCAGACGTACTGTTTAGTTGTCCGTATCTCAAGCCGAACCTGACATATTTTGGGCAGGGACTCAATACTACTGGAACCCTCGTTTCCATATGTCAAAACGACAAGTTTAGTTTCTCGTTCCTGCAAAATACATACCTGGGCTTGTCTCAGGCGATTACTTCAACAATCAGCACTCTCGCCTTTTGGTACATCCAGAGATATTGGAATATTAGCACGAAGAAGATGGTGTGTATTACAACCTTATCATGCCCCTTATTTGACTGTCGATGGCATAGTTTGTGGTCACGAATGTTGTCACGATTTTGATTCCACTATGGGGTATGATCGGGATATGGACAGAAAAACTTGGGTCGGTGTTGTTCAACTTATTCATGTCACCATCATTTCTCTAAGGAGTGCATTAGGTTCCACAACGTATGGGAGTTCTGGTTTGTCAAAACCCCGTGTTGGTCTCGTTGTATTTTAATACTCTTATCAGGGCGTACAATGTGATGTTTGGCCTCTTCCAGGCGCCCTATTATGCGTACTCTCTGGCAATGATGGCTGAGCTTAGTCCGCCAGGTTTTGACAATATGGCATGTATTTCGTCTTCCTCGTTTCCATCGTATTTTCTTACACCAACTAGTTCTTCGGTCTCTTTGGTCTGTACAACCGTGCCTCTTCCATGGTAGGGCCCAACGTCATACAGGTCATCATCGACAAGACGGGGAATAACTGGCAGGGGTTCCCGTTCCTCTTTTCATTATGCGCGGCTGCTTCGGTGGTGATCTGGTTTGGAGTTGATGTCACGAAGGGGCGGAGGGATGCTGTGAGGTGGGCGGCTGAGCAGCGCAGGCATATACACTAGAGTGATCATATATGTTTCGCTCTTTGAGGTGAACTTGGACATTTCTGATGTATGCTATCTATGTCAGCAAGTTTTTGGAGTGGTCTATAGATCTGATAATATTGAATGATATGTAGCAACATTTGTAGCAACATCTGTAGCAACATCTTCGTTGATTGCCACAAAACAGAGGATCACGTGATCACTCTTCAGCGCTTCAGCTATTGTGGTCTTTGACTTCTTCATTCACTGACGCAGTCTACATCTTGAACTCACAAACCCTTTTGTCTGCACCCGGTCACGATGTCAAAACGAGGCGCCTCTCCACCGCCATCTACAGAAGGAACTCTCATTAAACGAGCACGCTCGAACTCCCCTGCTCGAAACCAAATTGCCATTTCATCTGGCAAGGATGACCGACAGAAGGGTCTTATACGAAGCGTCAAGCGCACAAGCAACCTAGAGGCACCTATCATCAGCTTGAGTGGGTCTCATTCGGTGAGACTTTATAAGCAATTTATCTGCAGTATAATATATTAATGAGTTCGAAGGCGGAGATTCTGAGCTGTAGATTCGACCCCACTGGGCAAAACATTGCTGCTTGCTCAGCGGACCGAAGCGTCTGTACGTGACATCTCTAAGTACTTTATGCGAACCGTTCACGAGTGAGGTTTAGCTTTGTGGAGGACTTATCCACCAAATACCAACTACGGCCTCCTCTCTAGTCATCACAAAGCTCCCATCCTTGACCTTCAATGGTCCCTTTTCTCACCACTCCTGTATACCGTATCCGCTGACCAAATACTGTCCTTTACGGATGTTACCACCGGCCAGCGGACAAGAAAAATTCGTGCTCATCGCGGAATTATCAACGCGCTGGACCGGACTATGGCAGGCGGTGCTGGTATCGAGCTCGTTGCCACCGCCTCGGATGATGGAACAGTACGTGTGTGGGAGGGTGGAGAAGATGGTTCGAAAAACAGTGTTGCAGTGTTTGAACTCGGATGTCCAGCGACGAGTGTCGCGTGGAGCGCGGATGGGCAGAACCTCTATATTGGCGCACTAGACAACGAGATTCACGTATACGACTTGCGCAAGGGCGAACAGGTTTATGCCCTGACTGGCCATACGGACACGCCGACGTCGCTTGCATTATCACCCAATGGTGCCTACCTCCTCTCGCCTTCATTCTCATCGCATACTATCATTCACGATGTACGCCCGTTTTCGCCCTCGCCAACGAGGATACACCGTGTGTTACAAGGTGCTCCGGCTGGTTTTGAGAACACTCTTTTGAAAGGTGCATGGAGCAAGGACGATGGGGGACAAAGGGTTGCGGTTGGTGGTGCGGATCGGATGGTGTGTGTTTGGGACGTTGATAGTGGGCGTGTGTTGTACAAGGTTTGTATTGACCAATCGGTGCTTCTTGCGTGTGGCTTACCATCTTTTTAGCTGCCGGGGCACAGGGGCACAGTCACATGTGTAGACTTCCACCCAAAAGAGCCCATCAGTAAGGTTTCCCTTCTATCTGGCTGATTTTTACTGACGTATCTACAGTTCTTACTGGGAGCAAGGACGGTACTATGTTATTGGGCGAACTGGACCCTGGTGTTTAAAATATGCGATGCGTCAAACGACGCGGAGGGCCGCTGTCACATTTGATGGTTTGATATTTCGGTTCAAACTCACCAGAGATGTTTTGACATTGAATCAATATCAGTCGTGGTTTCCTCGGAAATTGAGTTCGTGTATTGGTAATCTAAAAGTATCATCGAGTGTGAGATAGACTTCAAAGTTCCCCATGTTGCCATGTCAAACGACGGAACTTAAAGCTTGCAATTCCCCACGAAACCCAGGAGTCAGACAATCGTCCCATCCTATTGTGTTTCTAGCGGTGCGTGCTGCGCGGATCAAAAGAAAACAGCCACTACTAGTACGAAATAAATCCAGCAAAAATAATGACCACCGCAGGGGTCGAACCTGCAATCTCCTGATCACGTAGTCGTAGTCAGACGCGATGCCATTTCGCCAGGCGGCCTTGATGATAGCGCTTCATTTATGCCCACTATGACGAGCAGCAGTTACAGTCTGCAAAAATCATAACGCGGTCTGAAGTTAAACATGAATCATGATTTTAGTTTGAGCCGAACTAGATCTGGTGTTTCATACAAGTCTCATCATATGCATGGGATACAAAGCGCTGCAGAACGTATCACCGAGTCTCCTTTTCTCTTTTCACTTTATCACTAGTGCTAAGCACCAGCCGCTAACGTGGATTAAACCTGAACACTGACTCGGACTGACAGGTATTACCATCCTTCGCCCAGTGTCTATTTGACCGCTATCATATCTGTTGTCTGCGTCTATCTTTTGAGTTATCTTATATGCTGTCTGCCTCAGTGACGACCACTCCTCGGCCGCGACCGCCAGGTCGGGCACGGCGAATTTCTACCCATGTCAAAACTTCCCCGCCTCCTCCTTACGCTGCCTCATCGCTTCTTCATCATCCACCGGATAACTCGCCGGATCTAAAACGAGAGTCTTTCAACGGTGCATCTGCAATCACTGCATGGGACGATATCCCTAACCATCCTCAATTTTGGAATGGGAGGTCTCGCGAAGAGCTTTCTGAGCTACTCCTGAAAGCTGATGAGCTCATTAAGGACCGAGAAAACGGTTTGTCATTTGATGCTTTATTCTAGAGCAACGGGCTGAAATCGTTGTTCCTGTGTAGAACTCAGCGTCACCACGGCTGTCTGTAAATCATTGTACGAAAATAATTTAGAGCTCCAGAACAAGCACAAGGCGCTTCTTGCCCGCTTGCCCACTTCATCAGCGTCTGTATCTCCATCCGGATCCTCGGCATCCTCTCCAGCTACTCCCGGAACACCTCTTCCACACTCCCCCCATTATTACACCAACATCTCTTCCTCCCATGCGAACACTAGTGCATCTCGCTCCCGCAGGGCGCAGAGACGTGTCTCTGTCTCCCCTGCAGACCTTGCGCAACTTTCTGATCAGAATGCTGAGCTGCTTGCCAAGCTAGAAAAGCTCGAATCTGAATCTGCTCAGACTGATCAAGCAGGACGTCGGAAATTGCGTGGCTTGGAGAGAGAGATTCAAGGACTCCGAGAAGAGCTTGACAAAACTCGTGCCAGGAGCGATGAGCTCGAGAAAAAGGCAAAACTTGTTAGTCTCAGCCTCGAGTCTGAGGAAGCGTCGAAGAGGCGACTTGAGAGAGAGGAGCGGGTCCGCGCCATTCGGGGTAGGAGCGAGAGCGATACAAGTGACGGAGAAGTACGGGACTTTGCGCCAGGGGGCGCTCTCGCATCTCAAGGGATCTCGAAAAGATCTACCGAGTTGGGCAGGTCAGAGAAACGCAAGTTTCCATCGCAGTGTCTACGCCGGCATGCTTCTGAAGCCGTCTTTCGTTCGGTCCCTACGGGTAGCAAGCTTTCTGAGCGGTCAAGAAAGATGTCTCTTTACGACGGTTTCTCTCGATCATTTCCCCAGTTCCAGTCTCCACGTCCTGCTCAGGCGCTAGTCCCGGCAACGCCCGAATATGCACTCGTGTCCCAGCTCCTTCAAAAGATCCATGAGCTCGAGCAGATCAATTCACAAATAACAGTACAGCAAGCCAAAACGACGGCATCGCTGCAGTCGGTTCAAAGAGATGCTGCAAGCATCCAGCTCCTCTATGAGAGTCTTGGTGATGTTGATACCATTGACTGGCTGGCTGAGGATGACAATTTCGAGAATCCCGATGTCCACGAGGAAAATGAACATGTCGAGGAAGACCAGACGATTCGTTTTGCCAGTCTCCGTCGGTCTATGCTCGCGGATTCCTCGGTTGATTTTGATAGCGGCATCGAAGCAGATAGACAGAGTAGTATGCGCCACGCAATACTTCCAGAACTCTTCCCTCAACCTGCACATCATCGCGCACGTCGATCTGTTGTTGGATTATTTGATCCCCCGACTGTATCCGATGTCAGTAATCCATCTGTACAATCACTGGTGATTCCCGGTCTACCAGCCGTTCCTTTTGTCCCTCAGCCCAGCACAGAATCTATGACCCCCGAAGAATTAGACTTGTCATCACCTCTAGCTGCGGCATTGCCTACCACAGAATTCACAGGCCGCCAGACTCTAGACAATGAGCTGGGGCTTGCATGGGACAACTACAATCAGAATGACCACTTCCGCACACCGAGTTTGACTGATCTTTCTTCTTTATCCGCTGGTAACGCCGTCGGCGTTCCGGATTCCGGCACTCCTTCCACGACAGACATGCCGTCATTTTCCCCATCTTCTAGTTATATCTCAGCTTCCACATCCACCTCGTTTGCGGAGCAAGTTAGCTTGCAACCAGGCACATGGCAAGGTGTCCATGATTCTGGGTCCGTGACATGTAGTCCGCCCAACGCTCACGTGGAAACTCTTGCAGACAAGAAGCGTCGCAAGTCACACACCATTCGCATGCGTACGAACCACTGGACTGAAGGTCGCTTCGAATCGACACTTCTTCCTGCCCTGCGGAGGGAGAGCTCTGTTGAACTCGCCCGTCCTTCTACTCCAGCTCCTCAAAGACTCGTAAACGAGTTCGTAGATAGCATAAGCCGCCACCGGAGTCACACCCTTTCCCGTGGTCTCACAGACGATGAACCGAGGACAGCTTCTGCATCGCCAGTCTCCCTTCGGCAGGGACCGAAGCCCCAGAAGCGAAGGTTCGTGTCATTTGTCTTGGAGCTGTGGTTGTGGCTTCAGTTTGCTATGGTTGTGGTCGTCTTTCTTTGGGCGATGGCAAAACGCGGACCGAAGAGTGTGATGGAGGAAGCTCAGAGACGGAAGATTCAGTGATGTCGGACTAAGATCTGGTGTTTCATGCTGTACTGTAGGATTAATGTTGAATATGCCCCTAATAACACATAAGATCCTACTTTGCGGTGTGCTACCGGATTCCTTGACGGTGAGACTCGTGCATGCAATACCTTGATGATAATTGTACTACTTGCCGCGATCATGTACCAATCTTTGACAACTGGCGTGATCTTGGACACATGAGATGCTGACGCGGCTGCCGGCTGGCTGAGTACGGGCGATTTTTCTTCTGTGGCGTTCTCTCTATCCACCACGTACACGCTTGTTTAAACCTACCGAGTCGTTCTTTCGATTTTCTTTTTTTACGAGACATGCTCTTTACCGGCTAGTCAGTGGCGAGAGCCCCTAGTACTAGTACAACTATAGTCTAAACTGTTATGTAAATAGTATGCAAAGGTCCTAGCCTCGTTCAGACCCCAGATGTATTTTGTACAATATTTTGGAGCGTGGTTTTCAGGACTTTGATCACTGGCACCCACGACAAGCCTTCAGTGTTTCTTTCTTTCGCATCCACACCGTGTGGGGCAAGCCAGTTGCCAACGCCACAACAAGCTCAAAATAAGGCTATTAAATGTAAGTTATACACTTATGTAATACTTTTTTGTGTAGCTCCATCGAATGGATCACGGAAGTCGGTTAATGAAGCATTTCAACTGCATGCGGGGCTTGTATCCGACCTTCGTTCCCTTGGTTTTTGACATCTCGAACGGAACTCAATTGGCAGTGCACTCCAGTGCAAACGTTCAACCTGTGAGGGTTAATGCTTCCCAGCAGACGCCTGCTAGAATTGTCCGTTCACACGACGACATGAAAAGTGACAAATCCGTTGGTGTTGACATGAGAGTATAAAGTGATGGAAAGCACCTTATGGTCTACTGCACAGACGATTTCCTCTCTTTGTGACATGTCTAACATACAGGAACCACTTGTGCAAGTTATCCCCTTCGCCGATACCACCGAGCCCCCGCTACCGATTAGAGAGCAACTTCCCAAGTCGGCATGTCCCGGAACGTCGATAACTTCCCCACCTGTGGACATGTCTTCACTTGAAATCAAGGAAGTACTAATACCGCTTCCAGTCACTACGTCAAGTTCTGTGACACTCGATGAATGCAAATCCGGTATAACCGAGAGACAAGAGAATGGCTTCCTTCGACGGTGGCAGCAATGGTTCACTCTCTCTAGTCAAAGTAATCGGGTGATCTATATTGATTTATTTTAGGGACTGGCTTCATGATTGCTGGAAATCCTATGAATATATCGAACAGATTCCCCGTGTGGTCACCCAACAATCCAATTGTTTCTACCTGAATGTTCGACGGAAGACAGATAAAGGTGCGCCCTCAGGTATTACTACATAGCTGCAATTGATGTACCAGTATGTAGAGAAAACAGATCTGGTTTTCAGCGATTTTAGTCCCATTTTACTCGCCTGCTTGCGGTACGCCGTATTTAAGCATTCAGTTCATTATCAGATGAATGATTATCATCTGCAGCTCCGTTGTAGGGGGTGAATGCTTGAGCAAACATCCACAAGTTTACATCAACGAGCTGCTTTTGGAGCTTGATTCGTTGGAAAGTCGCACAAATGACGCACGTATGGCTCTGCTAGAAGAGAACAATGAAGATGGCATCGTACGAACTGCGAAAGCGCTCGGGCATGCGGTTGAGGGTCTAGCACATGGTATGTAGCTTGTGCTCCTTGTGATAACTCATTTCATACCTTTGTGATAGTGGCAGATGGTGACGTGCGCACGTACCTCACAGCTGCAGTCCAACAGCTTGACATTCTCCTACTCTTGCTTAAAGAAGAATTCAAACCAGTGTGCGATATATCCTGCGTTTACGTCTCTTGGCATCTGATTTCCCATAGAGCTGAACGATTGAACCATGCAATAGTACACGGTCGCATACCACGCGATCTGCTGGAGTTCTACTTCCGGAAGAATCAGCAGTACTATTATAACGACGACAATAATGATTTTGTAAGAGAATCAATAACACTATGCGAGATATTTAGATGGATTGAGTATATAGGATGCATTCCGCTTGATCTCATCTTATTACGATGACTTTGACCAGTAAGTTGCAGATGTCACTTGTGATCATGGCATTTCCCCATTTTCTTCTGCAGAACATACACCCTTAATGGCGAAGGTGCATTCTGGAATGGATCCAAGTGGGTTACGCTCGAGCGAGGTCGGATGGTTAAATTGGCTGAGGTCTGTTTCAGATACTATCCCACTTTCATCGTACTCAATATAACCAGGGGTCGTTGATCTTGGCTGATTTCCGAACCTTCAAGATGACGCCTGAGATAGGCGCGCGACTTACGGGTAAGAGCACATGTCCCGCAAATATCCTACGTTGACCCTGGCTCTAGAGCGGGGCAGAAAGTACGCCTCATTGGCGGGGGTCCATCACATGCTTTGTGCGTTCTCTAATCGTTGTTGGTTTGTTGAGTTAACCTTACCTTTCTCAGACAGAGGAGTGCGCCCGATCCTTAGATAGGTGAATAGTGTCCCACTGACCTGTCGTCTCCAACAGCGACGCATCATGGTTGACCGCTTAGGCTGGAACACGTTCGGCTACAACCATGCGTAAGAAAATTTCCGTCAGCCATTCATTGTGTGATCTCATTGACGACTAGAGATGACACCCCTTTCCCATTCCCCCTTCTTCAAGACAGAAGCAAGGCCCGAGTTAACGATGGCATCCTGCCCTTGCCCGAAGATGATATCGCTCTCCTCCCACGATTCATGCCAGGTTTTGATCTGGAACGCAAGGTAATCGCACAAAAGTAGACCTTCGAGCACCTCTGATGATACTTGGCATGTTACAAGTCGTGGGGATTATTCGACATTGATGAGGTCGAGGCAATAAAATTCAATGAAAGTGCCTGGAAGCATATTGTGCTCGACGAAAGCTCAAAGGTGAGTCTAATCAACTAAAATATTTATTCCGGTACTCATTACGGCAGAATGTCATCGAAGGGGTTGTGGGTGCATTTGACTTCCGCGAGGAGGCCGTGACAGATGAAGAACAAACGGGTTTGGTAGGTCAAGTTACCTGTTCGTTCAAAAATGGCATCAAATGTTACGGTGCACTCTCCCTGGCAGGTAATACTCCTGCATGGACCAACAGGGACTGGTAAAACGGCAACCGTTGAAGCTATCGCGGAACATTTCAAACGGCCACTGTACTCCCTCTCAGTATATTCCCTTCCGTTGGACACGATCTTACTTGTGGACACGTTGACGTCCCGTCTGGATGTATGTTCATCGACTGCCGTTTATTTTGATGCAAATTCATTATTCTCACAGGCAGCAAGATCATGGAATGCCATAGTATTAATCGAAGCTGGAGATGTGCGGTATTTTGCATGTTTATTGGCTATGAGTTGACTTGCATCCAGATTCTTATGCAGACTCAAAGGCACGAGCCAATAGTGCGCATTTGCTGTCTCTGTCTTGTGTTACCCTGACCTGCGATCAGATGGAGGATCATGTTCGCGTCTCGACGATACTCGAATTCTTTGAACAGCATCGGTGCATCGTATTTGTTACCGCGAGAACTACATGTACTGCATTCATGTCGCATTTTGCTATGAGTACAGATTTTTTTTACTAATTCATCAGTTCTATGCTCACCTGTCACTCATACAGCTATACAGTATCCTGAATTAGATTGCGATTCCCGCCAAACCATGTGGTCCAATATGCTCGCAGGGGAAGCAAATAATATATCTCGCCGAGACATCGAGGAGCTGTCTAGAATTGCAGTCAATGGTAAGTAGCCTCACCCTTTGTAGACAGTTACTGCAATATTTGGTAGGTCGGGCAATGAGGAACATTCATACGACGGCCAAAGCATTGGCGCGTTCTAGGTACTTGTCTTCATTTACCATGAGATTGCTTATTGATCCAACATCATAGTAAACAACCTCTATCTCTATACCATTTGAAAACTGCTGCCAAAACACAAGGACAGGCCGAAGGCGCAGGATATCATCTTTACTGGTAATCTACTCACAGAGCCCTTTGATAAATATACCCTTAAATTGCAAGAATGTAGATAGACAATACATGTAGACTCTCGACACCGACGTATCGTAGGGCGTTTTTTTGGATCTATATATTGACTATGAAGTGTGCCAATTGGTAAATCGCGTGAGTTCTCGTCACGTGTGTCATCACATGATTCACTGATATCATGACCGTCCTTTCAAATTCAAAGTCTACTTCCAAAATGTCGTCTGCAGCGTCCTCATCAGATTCTTCTAGCCCACCACAGGTCAAGAGAAAGAGAGTCACCGAAGAATGTGAAGATGTGGTGCGCGAAACAGACGCACCAGTCCCAGATGACAGTGTCGCGTTGTCTCATGCCGAAAAACGCAGACAGAAGAAGAAAGATCAGAAAGCTCTAGATCGGCCGTCAAAAAAGAGAAAGGCAACGGATGGTTCCGTAGCTGATGTCTCTACGAAGGACTCAAAGCCTGGCAATAGCAAGCCGAAACGTCAGAATTCGGTCTGGGTGGGCAATCTATGGTTCAAGACTACGCCAGATACACTGCGAGATTTCTTTGATGGTGTCGGGGAGATCACACGAATACACATGCCCACTAAAAAGGGAACCAAAGGAGAAAATATGGGGTGAGCAAAACTGGTTCCCTGCTAATTGCGTAGTCGACTGAAGACAAGGTAGTTTTGCCTACGTCGACTTTGCTACGCCAGATGCCAAAGTCACAGCGATAACCCAGTCTGAACGAGAGCTTCACGGTCGGAATTTACTGGTTAAAGACGGTATGTATGCTTGCGGGTTGTCCTACGCACTTGATGTTCAAGCTTGCAATCGGGCATTTGTAGGAAATGATTTTGCGGGCCGTCCTATAACTACACCACCGGCAGGAGCACAAGAAGATGCCAAGGGTCCTTCTGCAGGCAAATCAGTGAGCGGCTTGACGAAGACTCAACAGAAGATTCTTCGTGTACAGAAGCAACCTCCTGCACAAACATTATTCCTCGGAAATCTTGGTTTTGATACTACTGTGGACTCGATTCGTGAACTTTTTGAGGCTCATAGACACTCCTCGCAAAAGGCTGGAAAAGGCGTCAAGGCGAATGATGCCGAAGCTAGTGCTGGGGAGGATAATAATGTCACGAAAGATGTTTGGCTACGAAAGATTCGCATGGGAACTTTTGAAGACAGTGGTGCATGTAAAGGGTGAGTATTTTTTCGTACAGGGCGCATGCAATTCTAACGGAAGCATCCAGATTTGCCTTTCTTGACTTTACCAGCACCGAACATGCAACTGCCGCCCTGATAAATCCTCGCAACCACCGTCTCAATGGTCGAGATCTAGTTGTGGAATATGCCTCTGCTGATGCAGTCCGTCGAGGCGGTGGTCCAAGATTACAAAGTGAACACAAAGGCAATCCTGGAAAAAGACATGGCGATCGGCAGCCCGACACTGAGTCGCGTCCAAGGTCTCAATCGGGCCCGAGAAGACGTGATGAGAAAGAGCACAGCACACAACAAGATGCCGCAGAATCAACGAGACGGAACCAGAAGGAGGGTCCACGACATATAAAAGCTGATAGGGTTCGAGGACGCCCGAAACCTGGTGCCGCATTGGCCCAAGCGCCGCGTGAATCTGCTGCTATCATACCCAGCCAAGGTCAGAAAATCGTATTCTAGGATATCACGATAGCAAAGGATAGCGAGACATAGCATTGTACACCCTATCGGTAGATAGCTTCGCAAAAATTCCGTTGTCCACATGGACATACCGAATGCATTTTTTCCAGTTCATCAATATTCCTCGTCATCCTGAACCATCCCGACGTTGAATTCAGCGCAGAGATCCCACCGAGAGCCTGCAGCAGCAGCTGAAACATACTTGACGAAGCGCATAACATTCTCGTCCCGCAGAACGAGGAGGAGTCTGTTGAAGCTGGGCTGAACGGTAAGCAAAGTGCTCTCGTCTTCTTCATCCTCTTGCTCCCTGTTCCCTGCATCATCAACGTCGTCATCACCATCATGATCTTGTGAGCCAGAAGCATTGTTGGCTTGATGTTTTTTGCTTGACCCGGAACGGTAGACCGCTGGATCATCTTCCTCGTCATGGGGTGCCATGTAGCACTTGATAATGAATAAGTCAGCAAACCGCTGATAAGTAAAATCTTGGCCCAACCTCCCAACCTCCCCACTCCCCAGCCTGCCAACCATGCGGCTCTTCGTCCTTTTCGTTCGCCTTCGACTTGCCATTTGATCGCGTCTCATTTTCTTCAACTTCAGCTTGTGGCGTCAATCCCAACACTACGTCCAATCGCGACTCGTCCCCCTCACTCGTTGCAAGAGTATAGTCCAAGCCCGGTCTAAATCTTCGTGCTTCTACAGCATAGCTCAGCGGCAACAACTTTGTCAAGATGCTTAGCCAAGCGCGAAACGCATCGCTTGGGAAAACTTCGTCTTGCAACTGACGAAGAATAGTGTCTGATTCACGTGGGGGCTCCATTGTTTTTTGGAGCGTACAGTAACGCCATTTGTGAGGTGGACCCCGCGCAGACCATGCACCAGAGACGCCAGCAGTGTGTGGTGGTATCCTCCCTTGGCGAGTCTTACCATCAAGACCATCAGCTTGGTCTGCCCTACGCAGGTCAGGTTCAAGTTTCGATACGAGGGACGCGGAAAGGAAATGGTGAAGTTCAATATTTGACTCCGCGACAAAACGTGCCATCAATGCCATCATCGTGCGTGGTTGAAGGTAAACTGGGTTTAGGAACTTTAAGAGGTAGCTGACATATTCTTTTCGGAGCGGTCCATCTGGATAGAGTGACCCTGAGTCGGGGTATGTAATAAAGGTGGTAGAGCTGGATGTCTGTAGTAGTCTTAATGAGACGAATGCACAAACAATACATCTTTCAAGACACACCAACTGTTCTCGCGAGCTTTTGAGCTCTGGTACTGCCTGATCAGCTTGATACCCCTCCTCGCCCTGCTGTGCTGCATGAAACCAGCCACTTATGCTAAGTCTTGTCCTGCCATCTCCTCCTACCACCACTTCTTCCACAGAATGGAAGCTTTTGCCTGGTTGCACTTCGAAGAAAATGAATTGATTCCAGCTTGGAGGGATGGCTTTGCATGGCGCAGCCTCAGGCTCGGGAATCCCGTCAACGCCGGGTTGAACAGGATACAACTCTAAAGCACCTCCCCATTCTTTTTGCCACTCCTGGCCGTATGGTAGTGGCATATAGAGGATGTATGATACGCGCCTGGTTCCAATCACATCGTCGTGGTTAAGGAGGTGGCACCCCTGCGTGTATGAATTGACAGACATGTCCTGTTTTGTTCCAGAGAGTGCTCCACACCCAGTGGCAGCCTGAATGAACTTGCGGAACACTGAAGAATAGAGCGCATCGCGGAGCGCAACGAGATTTGGAAAAAGTGCAAGTTGAGCCTCAGAGAGGTACGAGAGTGATGCAAGGTCCCCGGTTTGATTGACCTAGGAAAGAGATGTCTAATGATGGATGATAGTCAAGGATCGAGTGGCTCACCTTGTATATGTCCGTCTCCTTCTCGGTGAAGCTCAGTTCGTTCATACATTCGTCCTTCACATTCTTGAGAAGATCGTCCTGAAAAAGCTTTTCGATAATCGCATACTTGAACGGTTCACTATCAGCGTAAGCCTGATGCAGTTGCTGCACGTTTTCTGGCCCAAAGAGACCAGGATAGAAGCGCAACTCATGGTCTGCGCTCGATGTCGACGAGGAATGTGTTGTTTTTAATCGCTTGAGAAGCGAGTCCGAAGAAGGCTCAAGCGAGGGAGATCGCTCGTGAACATGGGCCATTATCTTATTTTGAAGGTTTGCTGAGGAGAGGCCTCGAAGGTTCCCGGGCCAGGTTGATCAATCAAATGGCCTTTAGATAAATTTGGAATCGCGCTGCATATGCATAATCCTTTGATGCATTCAATGTGATTGCTATCGACGTCTTCATATAATTGCCCCCTCAGTGAATTCAATCCTGTACTGCATGACCCTAGTACTAATAGATTCCTAATTTTGCCCTCTCTCGCTTCTTGATCAACTCCACATCTTGCAGATACGCTGCAGCTCTCGCCCACTTCAAGCGAGTCGACCCTCCGTTTTTAGTAGTGTCAGAGTCAACCTTCTACAGTATATTCTTCAAGTTTGGCATAATGGAGGAAAGGAAGGCGACAGCCAATGGATTCGCGATTAGCGATGCCCCGACAGGGAGTGTGGTGATGATCTTAGTATTGATCACCCCCGGGCCACCCCCTAGTACCTCGGGCGCCACAACACTGTATGAGGTGGTGACCATGCCGGATGCCAAGAGTGCACAAGTCTGGGCAATGCAAGAGCAGACTGGCAAGCCCGACCAGGGTGGTTTGAGGACGCGCTACTAGTGTTGTCCAGATGCCCTCATCGCCCAAACATAACCGTGGCCACGATTTCATCCAGCGCGCGAAATGAGAACTGTGGCGTGATTTCAGTGATTGCAAGCAGCGAATCACAAGGAAAATCGAATGAGAAAGCTTGCACTTGTTGTACTATTGCACGGGAGGCAAGGAGTAAAAGAAAGGCTTCATTACTGAAAGATCGCGGGATGTTGATATTCTTCCCGCGGGAGTCCGCGTTAGTTTAAGAAAAGGTGCGCATAGCTCGGAATTCTGCGTATGGCTTGTGAGATGGCGAATAGGGTTTGAAAATGTGGTCGGACTGTATTTGAAGGAGCCCTATTCCGTGCACATAGAAATGAGGGTTTGAAGTGTTCGAGGGATGGAAGAATGGAGAGGTGATGCAAGGCAGGCTCATCGACGGCTTCTGTGCTAAGGGTCTTGAGTTGGTGCTAACATACAATTGCTGTTGAAATCGGGACGGATGCGGCTAAATCTAAGCCAGTGGTGGAGAAGGATTTCATGAGGGGACATTTAACTCCTAGGTTTGATAAAATGAAAGCGTAAGCAGGTTACCTATCGCGTGGCTGAGAAGGTTGGAAAGGAGATTCATAGCTCCTGTCCGACCAAAACAGTTTTTCGAGGTGATGGAGTAGGGAAGGCCAGGTAACACTCCGCCCCGGTTTGACTAGGATTCGAACTCTAGTAAGATACTTTTCAATGCCCCCCCCCCCCAATGAGCAATCATAACGCAAACATTTATCTTCTGCAGGCCGTTCGAGACACAGTGTAACCATGGAGCGCTGAAAACTTACCTGACCACGAAGATGTCAAGACCAGACGAGCCTGAGACATGCTACTGCTGGGCGGCCGAGAGTGCCTGTGAGCCCAGAGCACATCCAGTGCAGGCTCTGAGAATGTGCGATATGTACTAGTGAGACGTGCAAGAGTCTGGCGTCGAGTCTACACCGTTGGCTCTGGATGGAGGTCAAGTGTGATACGGTCTTCGTAGTTGTTTAAGGCCGAAAAAATGTTCCATAGAACTTCATAGATCTGAACCGGATGCATGAGTGGGGCGATTCACCCTACGTCCCTTTCTGTATCACAACGTCAGGAAGAAAGGTCCAGCGCTGCGCATCGTTCGTTGTTGGAGGCGCCATGATAGTGTTAGATTTTCGACAAGCATTGTGGTCCGACAGGTAGGCGGGTTAGAACTATGTAAGCGACACTGGTAAATCCACATCCTGGCGGCATCACCCGGACCATGATCTATCATTCCTTCTGAAAGGCCTTTTTCAAAATTCAAACCATTTCAACCAATACTAGTATCGGGCAAGGAATATGCAGACAGTCAATTCCATCCCGGCCTCAGATATCATCGATGCACTGCAAAATATTGTAAGTAACAAGTCAATGACTCAGACCAGTCGTGCCAATTTGGAGTAACAACCAATTGCTTCAGCTTGATCATTCAAAAGCACTCGTATGTATAACAGCTGATCGTATAATGCCAATAGTGACCATTAGTAGATGCCAGACCTCGAAACCCCATACTCCAAAATGAGTTTCCCAACTAACAACCACCCTGTTGAGGGCAAGAGCATCAGTGCTATCGTCAGCGACCGCGAGCAGCAGCTGGATACAGTGTTGCGCGATGTCTCAGCTCTAGAAACAGTCATGGTCGGCATCAAGAATCTCCATCAGTCACTCGTCGAACAGAGGCACAAGATCATCCAGTCCAAGCTTTTGCATATAGGATTTATGTCGGTCGCTGGGCGCTTGCCAACTGAAATTCTATCCCAAATTTTTCACTATTCTCTCCCCGAACACGAGTACTTGTCGCCCGCATTAAAACAGGCCCCAATGCTGCTGACAAGCATATGCCGGCGATGGAGAGAGGTTGCTGTGGGTATGCCTAGTTTATGGTGCAGGTTGTATGTGGCAGAAAACTTGCAGCGGGCAGCTTTTTGTTATAACTCCTGGCTACAGCGATCGCGGGGGCATCTGCTATCATTAGCACTCGGGTCCCAACCATCTGTCTATCTAAGACGACACCTTATTCAGCCTTACATCAATCAAATCAGGTCTCTCTTGGTATTTTATTCGCGAGGAGAGCGCCGACCTGAAGTTGTGTTCGGAGACCTACCAGCACTGCAGGAGCTGACCATATCAGGATTGGATCCTTACAGTCCAGCCTTTGTACGATCTATCTCGTTTCTGCCTTCCTCTATGCGCAGTCTCAATGTCATGAACATGAGGCCGCATTTTGACCTCGAGCTCATCGATTCTTGCAGGCTCATGTGGGCCAACCTGACCAATGTCGAAATCGCCATAAGCGAACCGAATGCGGTGCTCCTTTTGCTCCAGTCATGTCCCAACCTCTCCTCGCTCACGCTCCATGTCGATTTCGATCACGCGCATAACTTGGAGCCACTCACGCACACCGGAGTCCAGACCTTACGCATCGCTGGTGCATATAGTGCCACAAGCATTTTATCGGATTTGTTCAATGCTCTATCGTTGCCCAATTTGCGCGTTCTCGAGGCCCTCAGCGATCACCATACATTGCCGTTGGTGGCGTTTTTGGCACGGTCAAAGTGCCCCCTGGAGAGTTTGATTCTCGGCGGTCGAGTGAGGATGACGGATGCGGAGCGAGCAGAATACGTTGCTCTCATTCCGTCCATTGACATAGTAGAGGATGATCATGGTCACCGATCTTATAAAGACGTGGTCGTTACACGTTTATCGAAATGATGTATTGTCCTGCGCAGTTAATCGTTTTGTACGTTTGTGCCTCGCGAGTTCTTTTGAGCATCAATGAAGCCATATTACGCACCGCGCGCGTTGGCGCTTTATGTCAGAAGTGCGAGTGGATCTCTGATCGAACAGATTGCAACTTCGTGAGTTTAGTATTGATGCTTGAAAGGCCCTGCTCAATCAATTTCTTGTCAGCTTTACGCTGTGTGAATTGCACACTGGCATTACTGTGGTTGAGTCTTGCATTTGTGTTGCTTCCATGAAACATGGCGCGAGTTTCGTCTGAGAACATTGACTTCGAAATCAAGATTCTTAGAAGAAAGAAACTTCTAATTGAATCAGAATCAGACGGACTAGCTTGAGGCAGTAAGTATCGTTAATTGCGTATGCGTTTGTGTGGTCAATAGCGTTATATGTAGGTCCTTCCGAACATCAACTGCCTTGGCTAATAAAGTGAGATTTCAGCCAAATCTAAGAGGCCTTAGTATGCGAACAGCATCCCTTGTGCGCGTCGATGGGAATGCGTCGTCGAAGTCGAATTGCACACAACCGCTTCAATGTGTCTGGGACGGTCTGGGTGCGCGTCACCGCCAATGTTCAGCGGAGTTCAAAGCTGATGCGGCACCTCCTAAGCAAGGATGTCATATGTGGCGACTTGTGTATAATCGAATGTGACATTTCCGTGATCTCGAGTAGGTTCATCAGGGTTCTCGAGTGGATGTGCCTGTATTACTAAAACATTCTCCGGTCACCGGAGTCGCACCTCCCCTGCTGACGTCCGCGGGCAGCGTGACGAGAAGAAAGGTCCGAGTCACTTTTTGAAATACAACACGTTGCCCGGGATAAATCTCAAGATCTGTAAACAAGGGCTCTGCATGGCTCAAAACATGTTCCGGTCGTGTGTCCGTCGTCAAGAACTGCCGGAACAAGGAAAGCGGATGGAGGTGGGTTGAGCGTCGACTATCGAAACTTGGCTTGGGTTATGCGCTGATTAACCATGAATTTAGCTCTCTGGCATATGCCGTTGTCCAGTGCAAGTAGGAATCTATGTGAATCGCCAAGAGCCGAGTTGGGCATTGGGTAAAGATATTATGTACACCCTCGATGGCTGTCCCTTACGAGTTAAGCAAGTCGTACAATAGAAGATGTCCTATTACCCACAAGATGACTGCTGATGACAGGACGTTGATGTGACTGCGAAACCGCAGTTCAACCAGTTTCCAATGACGATATTTTTAGGTTCGGCAGAGAGGTAATTGTGGTGTTGAGAGATAGCGAGAGCCGTCGGGTGAGGGCTGATACGACAGCTTTATCCGCATATGCGTTTGGCGTCATAGATCAGTAACTTGCCCGACTGGAGCGGAAAGTAAACGTTAGTAAGTCATACACGCACATCCGAGTGTGGTGAAATTGTCTGGTAGCCGCGAGTACAGCACCTATGCGGTGTGACAATAAGTCAAGCATGCGAGGGGATTGTGAGACCTAGACACTGATAGAAGCGGATTGAAGCCTGAGCTAGTCTGGGTACATCAATTCCGAATTCAGATCACGGCTGCCGCGCTGAACACCACGACGAAGGGATGCAACTGTGCAACTGATTGCGAATAATTGAGAGAACTACACTACATATCTGCAAAAAGTGATACCATGTCAACGCAATAATACAACTAGCAGCACATAGAACCAGAGACACCACCGCAACATGTCAGAAATTAATACCGTCGTTATAATCCCAATACTCAGTTCATGCCTTTTCGTCCTCCAACAAAATCAAGTCAGCGGTCTGACCTGCTCCCGAACTGGAATCCGCAGATTGATGACGGGCCAGCGGGAGGCTGCGCGGTCGCGCATGGTGGGCTGAGCGTGACCGAGAAACCCATGCTTCTGTTGCATTCGCAAACAGCTCCTCTGCGATTTGCGGAGAAATATGTGTGAGCGGGACTGGAGCGTAAACTGGAGCGTCTATAAACTGTAGATCGAGGTCGGACGTGCAAGGCGCTTTGCTTGCCACTGAACGGGCTGGGAGGATATATATCCGCTCTAGACTCCCGTCTGTAGCGCTAGCATGCGAATGTGTGCGCGATGGCAGATGGAAGACTTGATGGCGAACAAGAATGGCATAGTAACTTGACAAAGCCAACACAAAATGAAGCTGTGGGTATCAACCCTCAGCCTCATCGCCAACAATTAAGGCAAAAATTACTCACGCGAATGACGGTGATGACGATTAAAATGACCATGAATGCGAATACTCCCCGTTCGAACCATGGTTCGCAGTTTTCCAAAGTTAGCCCCAGGTCGATGAAGTCCCGAAGCATGTCTGGTTGGCGTGACAACAATTCGCAAATATTGGAGCGGACTGTTGGTCGAAAAGCAGCATAAGAGCCTATAGCTGCAAACAACGTGCCAAACACAAAGTCTCCGACAATGTAGTCACGATATATGCGCACGAATGATGGTTTGCTCTGGTGAAGAAAGTTAATATTGTGACAAGAAAGGAAGAAAAAAGTCGACAGACTCGGACAATGCCTGCCAGGCCAAAACAACAGATGGCTGATGCCGCAGCAAAATATGCGCACAACAATGCCCATACGAGGTGTACGGCATCCTTACTGATGGAATACTCGGAGCTCTCCCACTCGCTTTCTGGTTCCCATTTGAATGACCGCCATGCTCCTAGTATCCGCGCTGCCAGAGCGAAGTTGACTACTGCGCCAAAGATTGAAATGGCCAAAGATGCAGTCCTACAAGGATTGAAGTACATGTTAGTGGATGGTCAAGGATGGGGGAAAATGGAGTCATCAGTGTGGTGCCCGAGCCGGAGTTTTATAAGCGTGGAGAGGGGTTGCTAAAGATCAAGCGATGTCGGTACGAACCTTGTGACAAAAAAGCGGGCCATTGATCAAAAAGTTGCTGGTCGACCTCTTCAGCTAAGGTGAAATATGTTGAGACCGGTGGTTCGAGTGCAAGTTGCGTATTATTGTGGCCCGAGAAGGAGCATTAGTTAGCTCGGGTATGACTAAGCCTGCAGTCGTAATCAGATCGGGAATCACTCACTTCTTTTTTTAGTGTCACTTGTCAGGCCGCCTGGCCTGCCAGTGACACTCGGAAGCGAGGTCAGTCCAACACAGATTTTGTGGCGCCCTATGTCAACTTGAACATATCTCACTCAATTCTGTTTCATTATGAGCTGGTTCGTTTCATCATCCCCTCTGCCTAGGATAAAGTCCAAGTGGGCACGCGCTTCCCCTCGCTCGCAAGCGGCTTTGGTGCTCGTTTGATGCATTTTGACACATCAACACGACTCGCGGCATCCACGAGTTGTCCATGAGCCAGGAACCCGACACGCACGTGATCGAACTTGGAACACGCTCATGTGAGTACTAATACTTACCGTACTTCATCGACCCCCACCGGTCTCCTTGCAAGAATAGCTCAAGATCATCGGTGTGCTTGTGCGGTACTGGTATCGGAAGTGACTCAGTCTTTCGCGATGGCGATGTCGAAGCGCCGCATGCTTTATCTTGAACTTCCATCCCTTCTCTCCATTTGGTGTGCAGCCGTAACAAATTGACTCGTCTTGACCATGTAAGTAAAACGATTGTCTTCAACGCGGACTTACACCGTCTCTAGAACTTGCCCATTTTCCCCTATTTTTATTGACTCGAATCTGCTCGCACAGTTATTTGAAAGGCTCGGGCACCATGTGACTCGCAAGATTTCAATCTACCACCCCAATTCTATGTGTATTGCGTATCAGAAGCTTAGTTGTCTGACTCGACCGAGTGGCAAATCAAGGAGCGTGCATAGCGCGTGTGCTGATCTGGTGGTAGATTTCCCAAATCGATGGGTGGCGTTGCTGGAATTGGTATGATCAAACACCTTCCATCGCTCTCTTCTCTCTCAAACTTACCAATCCACACTTAGTTGAAGATCGTTAGTGGGTGCAATAATTGATTGTAATGTCGCTGCAGTTTCAGCTCTTGCGCGATGACTCAAGCTTCAAGCCCAGTGAGGACCGGCTATAAGCTTCAAGCGCCACATGCTTTATCTTGTACATCCATCACTGTAGCCGTCTGGATTATGTAAGTGGAATGATTGTGTTTGCGGACTTACGTCCTCTAGAACTTGCCCATTTGCCCCTATCGCTGTTGACTCGAATTCGCTCGCACACTCATTTGAATGTAGCCCATGCCTTGCAGAATAGAAATGCCCGGGCGCAACGTGACTCGCAAGATTTAAATCTACCACCCCAATTCTAGCGAATAAGTTTGTATTGCGTATCAGAAGCTTACTTGTCTGACTCGAGTCCCCATTCCCGAGTGGCAAATCAAAGTTTGAAGTGGAGCGTGCATAACGCGTGTGCTGATTTCGTAGAGTTCTCAAATCGATGGGTGACGTTGTTGGAATGAGTATTTAACGCCTTCCATCGCTCCCTCCTCTCTCAAACTTACCAGTCCACATTTCATCCAACATGTCTGATTCTTCTTCCGTTGCAGGCTCTGAGGTCATTTATGATGATGACACAGGCTCTGAGATCGAGTCTGACGGTGGCACAGATCCACTGCAGGACGCTACTAGAGACGAGGTCAGCAGCCACACCGTTTTCACCATAGCCTTGGGCGACTGAGTCTTTCCCATCGAACGAATTAGGCGGCTCCAAAAGATGAAACACGCTTCAGCAACACGCAGAAAGCTGAAGATCGTTACTTGCGGCGTTTCCAGATGTGGTCTGCACCAAGTGGCTCGACAGCTCTGACTACTCGCTTACATGCAAATACAGGGATTATGCTGCAAAGGTCTGGGTACCATATGATCCATCGCTCATCAAGCCTGTCCCTCCACGTGAAGATCTGTACAACTACTTCTATCTTGATGTCCGATACGAAAAGACAGAACGTGCGTATCACGTTCAGCGACTCATACTGTATTTAACCACTTCGTTCAGCACTCCCTGACCTGGTTGTGAGCCACTTCAGCAGAGTATTGATCGATTACCTTCGGTGAGATTGTGATATCAACGTTTACCTGGTCAATCTTAGCGTCTCCTGAACAGCTACGCCATCGGGGGTGATTTCTTTAAAACAAAACCGGAGTATCGTCTTTTGGATTTTTTCCTGGTTCTTGGAGACCTTAGGGCTAATCTTGCGGAAGTCGGTGATGTTCTTGCTTCAAATTTGGATGCGGAAGACCTCAAGCAAAAGGCAAAAGATATGGGTTACACAGATGCATTGGATTGTATGTGCTGGCCATCACATGATGTTATTTCATGGCAATCTCACCCTCCATACATATACAGTGCATAAAACAGAGAAAGATGCCCAGCTGTACTTTGAAGACGTGGTGGAACATCTTGGAGTCCTGTTGGGTATGATCGAGAAGGAATTCGAACCTACGTGAGCACATTTGTATGCCTCCGCCTTGGTATACAAGTCAAATTAATGGCTTTACAGAGCTAAAGAACTCGAGCTTCAGCTCTCTTACGGGTATATTGCTTATGACTTGCTCGAATACTATTTTGAGCCGGGTAAAAAATACCACACTCTGCATCAAGGTGTTTTGGTGCGTGATCGTATTATATATAACAATGACTGTCTTTTTAATCGCGCTGTAGACCGGGTTTACTCTCGATCGCATACACGATAGTGGTGACTCGAAGTAAGTCATGTTATATACACAGGTTTACATTCTCACCACCCACCTACAGAGCTTTTGACTTGGTCGGGGAGACAACGAGCTGGGATGGACACAAATACATCAACGAGAAACGTACTTTCTCGATTCCCCAATACGATGTCTGTTTTTTGCTCCTGTACTTTGTGAGAGCTCACTATAGTTCAGGGAACGACTGAACTGTCGAAGCTGCCTTGCAAAGTCATGACAGACGACGTACGCGCCAAGTTAATAGGTGTGGGGTTTCACGCTTGTTGACAAGTTCACAGAAGATCTGAGCACGCTTTTAGCCCGAGGGAAGTTATATGCATCATTCTCAGGTGGCTTCCATTACAAGTCGTGTATGTCTGACTTTCTATAATGTCATCAGACTAACAATTTGTGGTGCTTAGATAAAGGGGTAATCTTCCTTCCCTCTCTTTCCCAACACGACGACAAGCTTACCCATTCAACCCAGCAGAATAGAATTGTCATCGATCGACGTGCATATAATGACCGCACAAACATGAAGAACCGTAAACGTGACCCGTACGCGATCGTTGATTTCAGTCATAATGAGATTTTTGATGTTTTCCTAGCGACGAGAAAATCCCTGACGTTCCTGAAGGGGACTACGATCAACTTCCGGCTTCGGTTTATGGTTTCGACCTCAAGAGCAAAGTATGCTGAGTTTCTTTCATGAAGTGCTACTGACCTATGACGAGCAATACAGACGTGGCAGTCATACAACGTTGAAGAGATTAGTGACGTCATGTTCGACGAGAAAGCCTGGGACCACTTGGTTATAGACGATGATGTCAAAGTAAGCAGTAGCTTTTTGTACATTGGCTGGCTGTTACTGATAGTTAAGCAGAGCCTGATCAAGGGACTTGTCGATGTTACTAACAATGCCAACACGTCACAACGCCTTATGTCGGACGTTATTACAGGGAAAGGTGGGGGTTTGGTAGGTTTTCCTGTACAACTCAATATTTTTAGCCTGATGTCATTTTGTGTAAGATCGCGGTACTTCATGGGCCTCCTGGAACCGGAAAGACACTTACGGCTGAAGCTGTCGCTGAACACCTTAGGAGGCCATTGTACATCGTCAGCTCTCCAGAATTGTCGATAGTGCATTCACAACTGGAGCATAAGCTGGCGGCGATACTGAATGTACGTGCGACGATGTCCCAATTGCCATAATTATCATCCAAATGTTCCACCAGTTAGCTACCACATGGGACGCCATAGTTCTTATCGACGAAGCCGACGTGTTTTTGGAACAGAGGAGTCTGCACGACGTACATTTTTAGACTCAACATCAATATTATAACACCTTCTCATTCTCGGGTTGTAGCTGACACGCAACGCTCTTGTGTCTGTTGCATTAAAGGTCATTGAGTACCACCGCGGCGTCCTCTTCTTGACAACAAATCGCGTTCAAACGTTTGATGACGCCTTTCTTTCGAGGTTCTCCATCGGTTCGTTTTCTGTGCTCGTATCACATCACCTTGAGATAAATTCGATCTAAATAGCGATCAAATATCCTGAGCTGGATGCCTCGGCCCGGCTTACGGTCTGGCGAAAGTTCTTCGAACTTGCTGGGTGCCCGCTGTGGGGCTCAGAGTCCGAGGGATTCGTCACCGTTGACGGTAAAGAGCCACACTGCTATGTTTCCCTCTCAGATTTAGAGGCACTGGCACAAAAACCGTTCAATGGTCAGCATGCACTGCCATCCTGCCTACTAGAACTAAATATAGTTTCCAGGACGCACCATCAAGAACCTTGTCCGGACCGCCCAGGCGTTAGCACTATCTGCGTATGCATTATCGTCCGCATGTTTGCTGCCCTGACACTCATGAGAATACCCAGAAAGGAACCGCTTTCCCTCGACCATGTCAAGATCGTTGTCCGCGCGCAAGAGAAATTTTTGACAGAGTTTGCGCAAATCCGCTCTTAATAAGCATCTTAGCATCCTTATCGATCGCATCAGTCCAAGTATAAGCATGTCAATATTGTAACACCACCAAATGTATCCCGCAATTTTTTGGGCAGACAACGTCTGGTATGAGAGAGCAGCATTGAGAGGTTAGCCAAGCCCCCATATGCCTGCTTTCCTCACACCATCGACGAGAGCATCTACATTCCCCAGCATGCTCCCTAGTATTTCTTTCTTCTCATCGATGGTCCGTACACGGTCATGCCTACTTGTGCGAGCCTCTGTATCCTCAGTACGGCTTGATGAGAAGGTCTTACTGCTAGTTGTCTCTCGAAGACGTGACATGGAAGGCGTGGTAGGGATGGGTGTATCAGTGATTCCAAGACCTGGTCGGAACCCTCCGGGTTTCTTGGGGCTCAGCGGCTCATAATCCACTTCCTTCCGTAGCATGAGCATTGAACGTGACTGTAGTGGCGCCGGTATCTTTCTAGCGTTGAATGGTATCAAAGGTGGTGAGCTGGGAGGAGTGCGTGGGTCCGATGAAGTGAAAGCAGAGGTGGAAGATGACTTCTTGATAGGCGAAGGTGTGCGAATGCTGTCAAAGCTAGTGGATGTAGTTGATGAGGAACCTGATGACACGAAGAATGAGGATGAGGATGTTGATGAGTTTGATGACGATCTGGTAGAGGTACACGCAAAGGAAATGTTCGAGGCGCCAGATGAAGGACGAGCAAATATCTTATTTTCAGGAAGAAGAGGTGAGTTAGGTCGGGTGGTGATGGGGGAAGAGGGTAGTGAGTGTGTTTCTGTTTCATCAGGCCGTACGTGGGTGGGAGTCTCATCCATCAAATAGAAATAGAGAAACTCTAGACATTTCATTCTGGATCTACATCAGTGATTGCATGACAAATGCAACGGGTAACCCACCTGACTTCGCGTGGTGTGCCTGCTCGTTTGAGTATCTTTACCACTGCTTGTACCCCGTTTACTTCCTCAAAAGCACGTAGCGCTGGAGAAGAATCAACCAGGACGCACAGCAATGTATCCAAGACAGCAGATGTCAGATGCAGGAAAGGTGCAGGCTTTTCCGGTGGTTGGGAACTATTTTCCCCCGAAGAGGTATCGATTATTGGCGTGTGCCGAGAAGCAAACAATAACTCGATCAAGATCTGCGATAGACGATAAGGTTTAGACATCTCAAGGACTCCACTAGACACCACCAACCTCGAGGGAAAATCGACGACCCAGATAAGACTTGCTTGGTTTGTGATGAAGTGAGACTCCTTGAATTATTGATAAGCCTTGACATAACTGGGAGCACGAGGTATTCATTTCAGTATCGCGCTCTTCTGTGACTCAGTCAGCCATGATGTCGGGGGGAGAAAAGGGCTGCGCACTTACTGGTGGAACTCTTGCTTGTGCATAGTTCTAGCTGAGGTGTCGTACATTGTATCCAAGCCAGGATCCGCGATGAGACTGTATCCAAATCAGACAGGTATGCAGCAGGTTGGGTGACTATTCCCCACCATTGGATTCGAAAGCGTCTTGAAGGTTCAGATACGTTTCTAATGTATCATCGTTGGAGGACTGCACACATGCAAGCGCAAGCTGCTGCTCAAGAACAGCTAGAGCTCGATTTCGCCTTCCAAATGATGAACGTGTTGAGGTCACCTGTAGTAGTAAGCGGTCGTAACGAACCGAACCGATCCTGAAGAACACCTTTGTTACTCACATCGTCTAAAGCGTCCTGCAGCGTTAATTTCATCGAGCTCACTGTTGACGACATCGATGAAGAAATGATTCCGTTGTTCCAAGACTTCCCTTGTTGATGAGTGGTTGAGTCTATGGGTGCCAAATTTGACCGCGTCGCCGCCACGTGACTGGAGCGTGACGCGGAAAGTCGGAGGAGCGCACTTACGACCGCGTGAAGCCTCCCACTGAGTCTGGGTACAAGTAACGAGTTCTACGCTTAGGTGCGCATTCCCATACCCTCGCGATCTTTGATATTGACCAACATGGCACCTATCTCTACAGTATGTGCAACATATATCTGTTCAGGTGGACCTGTATGCTCACATAGATGCATTGCGACTGCAGCAATGGTCGCGGCTCATTCGCTTTGTCGCTGCAGAGACCTCGCAAATCCATATCGGACAACCTGTCGACCCCAGACTTGATGGTAATGCCAGGCTCATTCTGTACTTCCTTGACTATATGTTTATGTTGACGTGCAGTTGGCCTTGCTGCATGGAACAAACAGACCATCAGAGCTTATGAGATCTCTGGGTCTGCCCTTGACCCTGCCTCTCGCGTTACGAGCAACATCTTGACAGTTGAGACGCTTCTCTCTCCTCTCTCTCGCGAAGAGACGAAGGTCGTTCGGTGCTTGGGTCTTAACTACTCGGACCACGCAGTAAGTCCTGTTAAAACTGAGTCATGCAGTATCATCTTGACAAAACCACAAACAGGCAGAGATAAACATGGCTAAACCTGCGTAAGTTTATACTATTAAATGATTCCTGGATTTTATTCAAAATGCAAACATTGTTATATACAGCGCCCCAATCTTGTTTTACAAGCCCCTGGCGTCGATGATCGGCCCCAATGCACCAATCTTCATTCCCAAGGTTGCGCAGCCTGTTGAAGAGCACCTGTCAGACTACGAGGTAGAGCTTACCATCGTTATCGGAAAGGCGGCCAAGGACGTTTCTGAGGCGGACGCTCTCGACTACGTCCTCGGGTACACCGGTGCCAATGATGTAAAGACCTTCACTATGGTTCGGAGGCTGTCTGATCTCATATCTTTGACAATAGGTATCATTCCGCAAGCACCAAATGACAACTTCCCAGTGGGGATTCTCCAAGGGGTTCGGTAAGTTATTTATCTCGGACAATGTGAGATTGGCTTCATACAATGAACTTAAACAGATAACACAACTCCCCTCGGTCCTGTCCTTGTGTCCAACAATGCCATTTCCAACCCCCAGGACATCCCGCTAACTTGCACACTCAATGGAAAAGTTCTCCAGGACGGTAACACCAGGTAATACTTATTCATACCCTAGAGAGGGCACACACTGAAGTGATGATTATTGTTAGCGGCCAAATTTTCAATGTCCGGCAAACGGTGTCTTTCCTCTCGCAGGGAACCACCCTTGAGCCTGGGTCGGTAATCTTGACCGGAACACCTAAAGGTGTTGGTTTTGGAAGGAAGCCTGCTGTTGTACTTAAGAACGGCGATGACTGCAGGGTATGGTTGGGCAACGGTATTGGCACACTCGTCAACCCCGTTATTGAGGAGAGCCGTTATCAGGCTAAGTTGTAAATTTGTAGCCGTATATACCGTCTTTCTTATCCATATGCATACCTTATTCTCGTGAATTGATGACAGCAGGAAACGGATATGATACATAGTTCTTGTGTACAAAATTCTGCTATCTCAGATCCCACCAAAGGCAATGAGCTTCTGGTTCAAGTACTCCTCGATACCATGGCTTCCCTCCCGACCTACATCAAATAGATATCAGTATTGGTGAAATGGAAAGACTATTAACTCACCGATGCCACTCTCTTTCACGCCGCCAAAAGGAATAGTAGCATGACTGATCAACCCAGTGTTAGTGCCAACCATACCAACCTCAAGCGCCTCTGCAACTCTCCACACGCGCCCAACATCTCGACTGAAGAAATATCCAGCAAGACCTACGTCCGCGTCGTTTGCTAGGGCAATTACCTCCTCCTCGGTTTCAAACTTCGTCAGAGCTGCAACAGGCCCGAAAGTTTCTTCAACATTGAAAAGTGCTCCAGCAGGAACCTCAGAAAGGACAGTAGGCGTGAAGAAAGCTCCGACGCCATCGACACGTTTACCACCGACCAACACTTGAGCACCACGAGAAACGGCATCTTCCACATGTCGTGTAACCTTTGAGATTGCTTTCTCATGAATAAGAGGGCCATGTGTCCTGAAAATGGGTGAGCAAATGGCAGAGATTATCTGGTGCATTCTACCAACGTTGTTGCATCCAGGCCATTTCCGACTTTGAACGCAGTTACTTTCTCGGCGAGTTTGGAAGCAAAGTCTGCGTAAACCGAAGATTGAACGTAGATACGGTTTGCACAGACGCAGGTCTGCCCTGAACCACGGAATTTACATGCGATTGCCCCTTGAAGAGAGGGATCAGCTTGGATAGGGTTCAGAAAACCTTCCTGCGCCGACCTTCAACAGCCTGGTCGATGTCAGCATCGTCAAAGACAATGAAGGGTGCATTCCCGCCGGCTTCAATGGAAACTCTAAAGAAAATAGTTATAAGCACGAATAGTAATTGTTATTTGTGTGGTGCTTACTTCTTGAGTGTGGAGGCAGCCATGCCATACAAGCCCTTAGCGACAGGCGTTGACCCGGTGAACGATACCTTCCTGACGGTTTTGCTTTCGCACATCTCGCGGCCGACCTCAATAACATTCTTCTGTGTTGTAACAATGTTGATGACACCGTCTGGAACGCCTGCGCGACGAGAGAGCTTTAGAATAACAACGATGGTGAGATTATACAGCTTGCGAGTATTATAAAAACAGTCCTACCTCAGCCAATGCAAGAGCTGAAAACGGTGTTTCAGGTGGAGGCTTTATGACTGCTGTGCAACCTGCTGCGAGCGCGGCACCCAATTTTCGCGTGATCATGGCAGAAGGGAAATTCCACGGGGTGAAGATCGCGCTGATGCGCTTGTTTAGGATAGAGCATTGGAGGGGCGCATGAAAGGTCTCACACAACACCGACAGGTTGCTTAATCACAACGTTCCGAATGTTCGTGAACGGCGAAGGTATTTGTTCTGGTAAAACGATCAATCTATGAACTCTTTGAAACAGAGAAGACCTACCCCCATAGGTTCGAACAGCCTCCTCAGCTGAGATAAAGAATATGAATGGAGGTTGAAGCCATTTGATGGAGAAACCTACCATACCACTGCGAACGACATGAAGTCATGTAACTCGATTAAACCGAAAATGACTTACCTCCATGAAGGACGCGCTGTAGGCATTCTCGCCCTTGCGTTTGGAATTAGCTTGATACTAGGGGATTTCTAGCAGCGTTACCTTTGCCTCCGTCAAAGTCTTGCCATTCTCTAATGTCTGACAAAGAGGGTGAGGAAAACAAGGGTTTGTTAAAGTAAGACACGCACGATGATCCTGGCCAGGTCATCATTGTGTTCTTGCATTAGACTGTAGAACTTCATCAGAATGTCATGACGGTGCTGTTATACGGTGTTCGTTAGTCTTTGCCAACAGAAGATATAAGATACCAACCCTGGCCGTAGTTTTGCCCCATGACGCAAAGGCTTTCCCGGCAGCTGCAATCGCAGACTTGGCATCCTCAAGGCCCATCTCTGGAACAGTACCAAGCTCCTCATCTGTCGCAGGGTCTGTAACAGGTTTCTGAGTTAATTGGTTGTATCTCACTTATGACAACATACTGGTTACAAGAATGGTTCCACCCTCCTTCGCGCTCACCCACTTCCCATCGATATACGATTGATCCTTTATCAACGATGGGTCCTGCAGACCCCACTAGAAGAGGCTAAGCAGTGCACCCAAAGTCAAAAGCACCTACTTACGATATTGGCGTTCGTGCTGGCCATTCTGTACCACAAGCTGAGACTCGACCGACTGGAGTGTTTGGTTGCAATCGGAGCTTTCACCAGCGCTCTTAGTGCATGAGAGAATGGCAGGGGCGGCGGAAACATCCTCCTTGTGGGACAGGCCGTTCGCGGATGGAGGAAAGCCGTCCGCGTTCAAGTTGGAGTCAGGTGATCGAGTGACCTCATGAATTCCGCAAGCAGTGAGAATTTCTTAGACGACGACTTGGAGGCGTGGCACACTAGTGAGCTGAGTCATCAGTGAACTGATGAACATATTAGAATAGCATAAAAGACTATGTATTGATAATAATAGCAATAATCTTCCACAATGTGGCGGGGTGGGTTTCA